>CAVNYN010150335.1:493-16881 GCA_963692815.1 Nyctanthes arbor-tristis
CAAAAGAACATGTCAAGAGTATCTTCTGTTTCTTATCAAAATTTCTCTCAGCAATCACCATGCCCAAGAAGTAAAGATATTGTTTTAGCCAAACAAAGTTCTCAACTGTTTGATGAGAAACTTTTCCTACCCATGGAGCAGATAATGTAATGGAATGACCATCCAACAACCGTACAGAAATATGTAACTTCGTTACCACTGAAATTACCAGGTAATGAATAGTACAAGAACTACTAAATAGATAACAAGAAGGAATGTTCAAGCAGTATATCACCACACCATTCGCAAATCACATAAGCTGCTATTATGTTACATTGTAATTAACAATAAGGTCAATATGTTTTTCATTTCACTCAGAACTAATGGGTTCGATAAACCAGAGGTTCAATTTCAATACCTTTAAATAGCAGGGAAAGCATTCATCGGAGGCACCTCTGAGACTTGGGGAGTTGTCTCTTCTTCATTTTCTACAACACTTTGACATAAAGAGGTGAGACGCAGGAAGATAATTTTGCTGAAAGATAATGGTGTCTTGTCGAAATGCCAAGAAATATCGGGATTACAGGTAGATTTTGGCATTGCCGCACTGGACACAGTGGACAGGGGACACCACAAGAAGAAACGGCCAAATTTCTTCCGTGGCCACTTGTTTCAGAATCATTGGATAAGATTTTTTTAATCAGGACCGTCTTTCAACTTTATGACCGTGTAACCGTAGCAAAATTATGATCATTGGTGGTAGTAAGGCCAAATTTTGATTAAAAATCATCTAACACACCGTGTGGTGTCATATAGTCGTGGGCACACTGTATGATTGTCATTTTTCATATAATGTGTCTTAATACACATTAAATAGTCATATGATATCATATCATATGGAGTTAGATCAGGACTATAAATCACTATTTAACCAATTCTTTTAGGTAGCTAACTACACTCGCACAATTTTCTTTAAAGTAGTGTTATATAGTTGTGGGCACACTACATGATTGTGATTTTCCATGTTGTGTGTCCCAATACAAGTTATATGGTCATATGTTATCATACCATATGATATAGATTGGTACTAGAATTTTGATATCACTATTCAACCAACTCTGTTAGGGGTTTAAATATACTCACACAATTTTCTTAAAATTTTTTTTAGACAATTACGTCCACAACATTTTATTTTTTACACATCACATCATACATACACATATGTATGATATATCAAATACGATAGTGATGGTAGATTATGTAAAACATTTATGTGCACAATCTGTGTACAAGAGATTTTCCAAAATACTAATGACAATTTTTTTATATATATATAAATTATTGAAGAGTAAGCGAGTAACGTCCCATTTGTAAGTGAAAATAATGTGTAGCTTGTTCTTTAAAGATCCTCTTTTGAAAAAAATGATTTTTTTTTTTAAGAACATTTAGTTGAGATTGATTTGTAGACTGAAAGTATGTAGATAATCGTAAATATTCTAGTAAAAAAGTAAAATAAAATTAATATTATAATTTCAGCAACCACTTATTTGACAACTATTCATTTATAATTACGAATTTCAAATTTTTATTAAATCTATATCATTCATTTCATCTCATCTCATTATAATTTCTCATTATAATACAATGTAAATAATGAGAATCAAACAACCACTAAAAATTGATTTGTCACTAATCTCGATGCACTTATCATTCTCATGGCAAAAGATTCCTTACCGTTTTATGAATTTTCAAAATCGTCAAAACAAATGAAGTTGCATAGACCTTAATGGTAGTCTGTAATATACTTCCTCCATCCTACAAAAATAAAATTCTATTATTATTTTTTATTATTTTTTTCTTTGTCCCATATTATAAATCATTTTCTATAGAATTAACATAAGTTCCGTTACAGAATTAGCGTGCCTATTACTTTTTCTCCCTTGTACTAAACACGTAAGCCATCACTTTTCCATCAAATCAAGTGGCATTATGTAAAAACATGAGGTCTGTAAACATAGAAAATTTCTATTTGGACAAATGAGTAGACAAAAAGAGTGGCAAAATGGATATGTGGCCCATGTGATAATCATTGATGAAAAAGTGATGTGATGTGTTGAAAAACTAGATGATGTCGTCTGTCAGTTTTATTTAAATTTTTGTATATTATTTTATTCAAGTAGCACAACTCATAAACATAGCACACATTGGCTCCATAAAAATTGGGCGTCGCAACATAACAAATTACCCAATGAATTGAACTAGTATAAACGAACTCATCTATGTGGGAATATATCTTTTGTATATCTTTTCCCCCCATAAAAGAACAATTTTGTTATATCCCCCATAAAAGGTACAGCAGACTTCATTCCTTTTATAAAATATTGACATAGGCAATATCGTCCAAAAATGTTTCTCCCATAACTTTACCACTAATTTTTTTTTTTTTTTTGCTACAACATTTTAACTACATCACAATTGAAAATTAGTTTTTATAATTGCAACACTACAATTTGACAAATTTAACCTAATTTAGAAAATAAAATGTACTCCGAAATTTCTCTTTCAATGAAATATTATACGTTTTCTTTTACAACTAAATTCTGCCACTGTACTTATAAATTATCATCAAGAATCAATGATGGAATCTGTTTATTAAACAAAACAATCGTAAAAGTAAAACATCATTATTAATTGAAAATTATATTATCACAAGGGGGAATTTTTAAAGAAGAAATTGCCTGACCACGTAGGGGGGTGGCCAAAGCCTCAAATTAGAAATAACTTCTACAAACTCTTAAAAAGAAAAGGTTTCTATTGGTTTTTTGTTCGGATATTGGTTGTGAATTTAAAAAGGGGGAGTTGTGTTGGATTCAGTTTTCCCAGGGGGTTATCTTTTGATGGGATGAATTTTCTCCCTTTTTTATTTATTAATAATTGATCCAGAGATGGATGAAGCATGAAATAGGTAAACAAAAGAAGAGAAAAAGGTATATGAACAAAGAAACAGATATGTGGTGGAATTAAGAGTTAAAAAATCAAAGCTTATGTATTTATTGTGTCATTTTATATGTCTAATTAAGTAAATATAAAAAAAAAATTCAAATTTGTGGTGTAAGAAATATTTTTTGTAGTGGTAATTACCCATAGAATTACTATAATTAATGATTTTATAGTGATAAATATAAAAAATAGCACAGCCAATTTTGTCATTGTATCCACTAAAGATTTTAATTATAGTTATTTAACGGCACTTATATGAGAATTGTTTAGAGAATATGAAAAATAGATGTGAAAATTTATGGTTAAAGGTATAATAGGGTTTTAGCTAATAAATAAGGACTTGTAAATTACACTATTAGCGAACATGACTGCGCATGAATTAGCAAAGAGGGCTAGAATATTCCCCATCCATTGTACTTTGAATTTGGCACCCGAGTGCGAGTGACTTTATAGGCAACTTGCTATTGATGTATTGGATGATTTAGTTATTAATGAAATTTTTCTTCTTAAAAAAAAAAAAAAAAAAGAAAAACAAATATATCTATCTAACAAGAAGAAAGTATCATGAATTTACATATGATTGTGTTGATGACAGGACATAAAGGATAAAAGGAAGTTTTTGGCCTGCCAGAAATCCCGATTTCATTTCTGGTCTCTAATGGCTGAGCTTCCCAGGCACCATCTCTCCAGTAAGTGTAATATACCTCAGGAATGTGTGCAACTTTCTGGTAGTCACCACCCACCATGTCTGGACTCAATTTTGCAATAAATTCTTCAGGCATGTCAAAAAATTCAAGAAGTCTGATGCTCATAAGGCGCTCAGTTCCAGATGGAACAGTTTCAAGACATATACATCGCTGTATATGTATCTTATCCAGATTCCGTAGCGCTCCCTCCTCAAATATCACTCATTTTAGAGGTACCACCTTGTCAAGATCTAAGTTGTTAAGTCTTTGAAATTTACCGGCTCTGAAACGCAGCTCTTCACCGATATATCCCTCAAGAAGATCAAGTTGGACTAAGTTTGGCAAATCTTCTAGATACTCAAGTGGATCATCTCTTAACCGACTCCACCTAAAATTAACTTCAACCAAGTTTCTGAGAGACCTCATCCAATGGGGAACATTTTCCAGACGCCCTGTCGTACAGAGCCGCTTAAGGAATGCAGGAGGAGAAGATATGTGATTCAAGTCTAAGATTTCATTTCCTGCTATTGAAGATACGTGCAATACTTGAAGATGTTGGAGCTTTTCAATGGTCGAGCAGAGATCCATTCCGTCTTCCCTTGTTAATTTGAGAATGCATAGCCTTCTAAGTTCCTTCATCTTCCCTAGCTCTGTTAATATGCCTGGAGTGGTTGCCTCAATGAAAGAGAGATTGTGTAGAGATGCTAGAGCTCCCATTCCTATTGGTGGCTTGAAACCAATGTTATGGTCGAATGGAAGATATGAATATTCACGACGGAGATACACCACCAGATGTCTTAGATTTAGAAGTTGTACGATCTCTACTGGCAACTCAGTAACACAAGTCTGTTTAAGGTTAAATATCTCTAGATTTTGAAGCTTCTTGATCGATCTTGGAAGTGATTTAATTTTTGTACACCTCAAAGAGAGGGATCTCAAAAAGAAGAGCTTGGTAATTACCTTGGGGAATAATTCCAGAGGTAATCCTGACAGGTCTAGAACTTTAAGGATCTTACGACTCTTAAGCAGCTCATGTATTGATGACATGGATTCCAAATCAGTTGCGCCAAATGCATGTAAAGAACGTAGTTTTGTGCCACACTTTTGAGGAGTAAAGTTTGCTTTGGAGCCGTTGATTGATAAGCGATGAGCTTTTTGGATCCAGTCATTGGTTTGTTCATTGACCATCATCAAGAACCCGTGGTTTCTTGATTTTGATACAAGCAACTCCCTGAGAAAGTCGTGGATGCGGCAAAATTTTATGCTTCCATCAATCTTATACCTCGCAACCTGGATCAAGTTTTTGTTGGCAAGCTCATTTAGGTAGCCTTGAGCAACTTGTTCCAGTGTCCTGCCTACTTTTGGTTTCACAAAACCTTCCATTATCCATAGCCGAATCAAGTGATTATTATTTATCAAATGATCTTCTGGGTAAATGGCCAGATATAACAGACAAGACTTTAGATAATAAGGCAAATCATTCAAGCTAAGCAACAAGATCATTCTCAAACTTGCAAGTGCGTCATTGCTATCCAATTGTGCCCCAAGACTCTGATCAAGACTCACCCAATCTTCATATCTGTTTCTCTTTGTGGCCAGAAACCCACCAACAGCATTGATAGCAAGCGGCAGACCTGCGCATTTCTTTAAGATTCTGTGAGAAATTTCCATTAGATTTGTAGGACATGAACTCGCTCGAAATACCTTTTGACAAAGCAGTGTCCAAGACTGCTCTGGAGTAAGGTGTTCTAACATATAGACAACGCCATCAGTTCCCATAACACAGTAATGAGCTACGTCAGTAAGACGTGTTGTCATTATGACACGACTACCGTAAGAGTCATTAGGCAATGCATATTTAATAGAGTCCCATGCTTGAATGCTCCATATATCATCAAACACTAGTACATACCTTTTATCCTTCAAAAATTGTTTTATCACTTCCTTTAGCTGATTCCTATTCATAGTGTTCATTCCTTGAGGAACTGCTTGCTTTGCTTCATCAAATAGTTGCCGAATTATGCCCTTCAGAAGCTCCTCAATCTTGAATAAATGAGATACAGTCAACCAGACGTGGCTTTGGAAATGCTTCTTCACTTGTGCATCATCATACACTTTCTTAACAATGGTTGTTTTTCCCAAACCACCCATTCCAGCCACAGAAATTACACTCAATCTGATGCCACCCTCCACGAGCCATCCCACCAACTTGTTTTTGGGCCTCTGTATACCTACAAGATCAGCTTCTTCAACCAAAGTGGCATCACCCCTAGTGTCATTCGTAAGGTCAGTGTTGGTTCTGACATCTGAATTCAAGCCTTCCTCGGGGATGTTGAACTTGTACCGATATCTCTGACTTCCTTCTGCAATGCTGGTGACGCGAGATTTAATGTTTTTGATTTCAGAAACAATATCGTAATTCAATTTTATGTTTCTGATCCAATCAAAACATTTACAAACAACACCAATGGACCTGTTGTTCTGCCGAGTCCTCGTCAAGCCAAGAACAAATTTATCAAGAACATCTTCAATTTCATATGCAACATCACGAACTTGGTTAACCCAAGTTCTTATCTCCACGTCCATGTCCTCCTTGGCATCAGCAACTCTAACGAATGCCGTCATTCTTTCCAATTCATCTTTGATGTACTCCACTTCAGTACTGACTCCTGCTACCTCTCTCAGCTTTTCCCACGGTGTTGTTGTAAGCCTTTGTAGTACAAATGTAACTGCACCTTCTGCCATTTCACTCTCTTTTCACTCAGAACTAATGGGTTCGATAGTTAAACAAGAGGTTCAATTTCAATACCTTTAATAAGCAGGGAAAGCAGTCATTGAAGGCACCTCTGAGACTTGGGGAGCTGTCTCTATACATAGAGAGGGGGAGAGAGAGCAGATGCAGAAAAATATTTTTGCCGCATTGGACACGGGACGCCATAAGACGGTCAAATTTCTTGCCTGGCCACTTGTTTCAGAGTCACTGGATTAGATGCTTTTCATCAGGACCAAGACTTTCAACTTTATCACCGTGTGATCATGGTTGGTCGTAAACCCAAATTTTGATTAAAAATGATCTAATACGGTATGATGTCATATAGTCATGAGTACGATATATGATTGTGATTTTTCATGTCTCATGTCTTAATGCATATCACATGATCATTTGATATCATATTATATACATTACATGATCATATAATATCATACCATATGATGCTAAATTGATTGGGACTAAAAGTCTAGAATTTTGATGTCACTATTCAACTAACTCTTTTAGGTAGCTGACTACACTTACACAATTTTCCTAAATTTTTTTTGACAATTACATCTACAACATTTTATTTTTCACACATCATATTATATACACAAATATATATATATATATGATATATCAAATGCGATAGTGATGGTCGATTATGTAAAACATTTATGTACACAATTTGTGTACAAGAGTCAAGAGATTTTCCAAAATACTAATGGTATATATATATATATATATATATTAATAAATTATTGAAGAGTAAGCCAGTAACGTCCCATTTGTAAGTGTGAAGATAATGTGTAGCTTGTTCTTTAAAGATCCTCTTTTGAAAAAAATGACGTTTTTTTTTTTTTGTTTTTAGAATATTTAGTTGAGATTGACTTGAAAAGCTAGGGTCCTCCGTTCGGTTTGTGTAGGGCCTTTTTGTTTTAATTTATAAACAGTTATTTATTATAAGAGATAATTAGAAAATCTACCCCTTTTATAATTGATGTTTCAATTATACCCTTGTTTTGAAACTAATTGCAAATCTACCATCATTAGTTGCAAATTTACCTATAAGAATTTTTCTTTTTTCTTATTATAATAATAATTATTATTAGAAATTATTGTTATTTAAAACTTAAAATTAATTGATAATTATATTGTATATATAATCTCTCCAACAAAGAAGAAACCTACATCCGTCGCTCTCCCTCACGCTCGATGCCACAATTCGACGTCATTACCATCACTCGAGATCTTGTCGCCGCCGCCGCCGCCATGGCTCAATGCCGCCATCACCAATCGAGATCTCAACTCACCACCGCTCTAGTTACACCATCATTTCCACCACCACCATCATCATCTCCGACACCGCAATTCGCCAACATTGCCAATCTCTACCATCACCATTCTCAACCTCTCATCAAGGACGAATCGTGCAAATCCATAGAAGGTATAAGAAATGAAAAAAGTAAAAGTAAAGGTAGCACAATTACAAAAGTAAAATATGATTAAACTGGTAGAGATTATTGGATCCCATTTTTGTTTACCATTACCATGCCTTTTTCCCATTTTTGTTACCATCACCCATTTTCAAATTTGTTTACTCCCAACTAGTATTTTTTCCCCTCGGTTGTGAATTGGCTGTAGTTTTAGCAAGGTGTGTTTTAGTCGATGTGGGATAGTGGAGTGGTGATGGTGGTGGGATGAGTGAAAAGACGGCGTTACCATTTGTTACCCTGGCCGGTCAGTGGCGGACAGTGTTCAGGTGATGAATTGATATGTTATTGTCCTTTGTTATCGAGCCTTTGTTACCTTGATTCCATGTGGCTTTGTTAACAAGTGGTCGACCACCATTTACTATCAGAATTTGTTTTGTTACCTAGTGATTTTATGAGATTCGTTACCATGAATTTTGTTATATTGTTACTGTGTATATTTTTTGTCATAACAATGTTTTTACAATGGTCGTTACTATAATTTTTCCCTATGTTACCATTGATTTTCTTTCATTTTTTTTGTGTTTCTTTTCCTATGTTACCATTTTCGGTTTGTTATTTTTCTATGTTTTGTCATTTTGCTATCATTTGTTGGGCTTCTTACCATCTCGTTATGAATTTTTTTTTTTAAAAGAGTCGGGTAAACATTGGTACCGTGTCTGTGGTGTGACGGTGTCAGTAGTTAACGGCGGTCCCGAGTTAGAAGTGTTTTGGCGGGAAAGATAACTATTTTTTTATTGGAAAATTTTATATTTTAAGTAATTATTATTATAATTATAATAATTAATAAATAATTGAATTTTAATTAAAATTGGTTTAGGGTATTTTTGAAATAGAAAATGATGTTTTTGCAATTACTTTCAATCTGGATGTATTTTTGAAAATATTATTAGAATGAGTGGTTTTTATGTAAAGAACCCTATTTATAATCATCGTATTTTATTATGACAAAAGCAATTCCAATGGATTTGACAAATGGTCTTTTCCATTCACATGCAAGGCAAAAGAATTCATTTTGGCCCAACCAAAATGGCATAATGGGGCCCTGCTTGTTAGATTTGAACATTCAGAGGAAGCCCTTAAATTCAAAAAGAAAACTGTCTCATTTTTTCTTAGAAGAAAACGCATGGCTCATTGACGCATGTAAGATTTTGGTATATTTCAGTATAGTAATCATTTGTATTTGTTTTGTGTTTTTATTCTGTAAAACGTTTATATGTTTTCTGATTTTATTTTTTGTTATATTTCAGTATAGTAATCATTTGTATTTGTTTTGTGTTTTTATTCTGTAAAACGTTTATATGTTTTCTAATTTTATTCTTTGTTTTCTGATTTGCTAAAAACGTGTTCTATTTGTCTTGTCTAAAAATTGATTTTGAAAATGAAAAATTCGAAAACATGTTCTATATGACATTTTGTGAAAAAAATTTTATACAAAATATAAAATAGAAATATAACTTTACATTTATGTCTGTAATGATTAACAAATTATTTATGTTTGAATATTGAATTAAAATTCAGATTATAATCTGCTACGTAACAATATTTTATTAGTTGTTTTTAGTAAAAATTAAAAGATTAAGGCTTGTTTTTACGTTTTGACTTTTTTTAAAAAATAAAACTAATAAAATAATATTGTGTGATAAATTATAATATAAATTACAATATAAGGAGTTGCCAAACACCCCGTAAACTTTACAACCCCTTTCAAGTTACTTAGGTAGGTCACAATAGTCAAATCCACATTAAAAACGTAAAGTGACTCTAACCACCCAGCAGGTAACACGCAATCTGGACAAAATTTTCAACCAGAAATTATCTTCATTTAAATTAACGGACAATTTCTAAAATGACAAAATATAAAAATCAAATTTTAAAAATGGCACTTTTTAAAAATTTGTGTAAAAATGGCAATCTTTTAAATAAAATTATATTATTACCTTTAAGCACTAATTTCTCTTTATATCTATATATCTCTACAGTTTATCTGTATATATCTACAATTACAATTATGAGTGCTGATTCTCGACACTACAGTTTGATAAAAAATGTCCATATAATTTATTTGTATCTTAACATTTAATTATGACAATTCTCGATAGTTATCTGTATATCCCTACAGTTGAACTGTAGATCTCGACAGTTATATACTGTAGATTTAAACAGTTTCATTTCTCAACAGTTGAGACTTACGCGTCGTTTGCATGCAGGCCACGGGCCTCACACGCCGATGAATTTCGGTAACAAACCAGTACAGTTGACTTCATTTCGCCATTTTGAGCAATATTTCCTTCTACACTGATGTCGAATTCCTGCCCGATCGCTACAGATCTGACGATGAACGTGAAATGCAAGTCTTGATTTGGGGTTTCTTTAATTATGAAATTCTGCGTTCACGAGCAATTTGGGTATTGTTCAACAAGTGTCAAGGAAGATTTTGATGAGTTCAATTGCTTGGATTGGTGCCCGGATGAAGAGATTAAAGAATTGATGCTCTTAAAATTAATATTAGAATTTTTGTTTAAGGGCAATTTTGTCCAAAAAAAGCGACATATTTATATAAGTTTAAAAAGTGGTCTAATTTTGGAAATGACATTTTAAAAAGTGTCAAGTTTGGTAATTTCCTCTTAAACTAATATATAAAATTTTCTAAGAAGATAGATAATGCTCTATAAATGAGTCTTACCTTGATGTAGCATAAATTTAACAAAAACAGCTCTACATTGTGTGAGACTGCTTTTGTTGAATTCGTGCTAAATAAGTGGTAAAACTCCTTCAATAGTTTTGTAGAAAGACCCAATCCATACTGGTTAGAAAGTATATTTAACAATAAAGCTCCCAGAAGAAACTAGATGTAAATTAGTAGCAGTAAAGTTGAATTATTTATTATAATTTTTCTATTTAAGCTTGAGAAATATATGCATAAGGCAAAACTCTATGTGATGTCAATTTTCTTAAATCTAGAAACTAACGTTCATAGAAAGTAAAGAGAGAATTTTACCTAGATTACAAAGTTCAGTGACCAACAAAATTGAGAGGAGGCTGTCGACCGAGAAGCCCTAGAAGTAGAAAAAAGCGAAAAAATTTTGATCGGGTGACTATAGTCTAGAAACACTAGAAGGCGGTGGGATGTTCCAGACACAAATTACCTTAACTTCTGCGAATGACCAAAACGAGAATTTTGTATTTTCCGTTTTCTATTGTAAATCAATATTGTACGTTTTGGCGAAAACGTTTCTAAAAACGAACGAACAAGTTTTTTGTGTTTTGGAAGAATAAAAACAAAAAACACTCTCAAAACGCCAAACAGAACGACACCTAAATATTGTAGACTAAAAGTATCTAGAAAATCATAAATATTCTAGTCAAAAAGTAAAATAAAAATTGATTTGTCACTAAAAGTAAAATAAAAATTGATTTGTCACTAATCTCGATGCAGTTTTCATGCTCACGGCAAAAGATTCCTTACCATTTTATGAATTTTCAAAATCATCAAAACAAATGAAGTTGCATAGACCTTAATAGTAATCTTTAATAGGAAAAAAAATAAAAATAAAAAATAGAAAAGTACTTCTTCCGTCCCACAAAAATAAAATTCTATTATTATTATTATTATTATTATTATTATTATTATTATTTTCTTTGTCTCATATTATAAATCAAATGAATGGCAGCCCCAATATCAAATGATGACAATAATTTATCTTACAGAAATTATACGTGTGCTAAAAAATAGCATTAGTTATTATTACGTTGATGATAGGGCTTGAAAAAGGATCTTCATTTCATTCCCAGGCACCATCCGTCCAAAGAAGTGCAATAAACTTAAAGAAGGGAAATGCTAGTAAGGTGCTCGATTCCAGATGGAACATTTTCAAGAAATGTACATCGATGCATAATTATCTTATCCAGATTCCACAGCATTGTCTTCGAAACTTTTACCAACTTTCTTCACTAACATATATCCCTCAAGAAGACTGAGATCAGATGGAATAAGTTGGGCAGATCTTGGAGATATTTGAGCATATCCACCTGAAATTGATGCTAACCAAGTTGTTGTGTGAACATGTTAGATCTCTCCTTCCCATTGTACAAAGTCGAATGGACAACATGAATATTTACGATTGCGATTCACTATGAGATGCCTCAGATTTTGAAGCTTTAAGAACCCTACCTGCAGCTCACTAAATGTACAATATGAATATTTATGATCGCCATGTCTTATTTATTTGGTCTTCTTTTGCGTTCATTTACAATTATTGACCCTTTTCAATAATATTCTTAATATACATTGCCAATTAAATAAGAATATTTTAAAAATTTTGTTATATACTTGTCTTTTCTAATACAATTATTAATCTTTGTGAAAAAGTAAATGAGACTAAATAATTGGGATGGAGAAGTAGTAATAAAGAGGAAGAGTCAACACTCCTTTTTATGCTCATGGCAAATGATTGCTTACCATTTTATGAATTTTTGAAAATCGTGGAACAAATGAAGGTGGATAAACCTGATTGTAGATAAAAATGTATAAGGAGAAAAGTAACAATAAATAAATTCATAACAAACAAAAGGTGAATTCATAACGAGGAGAAAAGTAAATTCATAACAAAATGTGAGATAACTAAAGACCTTTTGATGAATAAAATAAGTGAAAATATTCAAGTACCAGACATCTAATGTCGTTCTAACACTAGATAAATAATATGATGTAATATCAACCAATGATGTGATTTGAGAAGAAATTAATGTGTAAATATTAATATATTATTATACAACATCATTGTGTGGTGTTTACACATTCCTAGTAACCCATGCCAATGAAAATAATTTTATTTTTGGATACTAAAAATCACGAGCCTTCTATAAAATCCAAGAAAACCTAGCATTTTGAAAGGTTCTCTACATCTTAATGTGTAGAGTATAAGATCGATATTAAGAATTTCTATTGTGGGTTGGTTTTAATTTAATATGACATGAAAGAACTTTTACTATAAGATCTTGAAAACTGTATGTGTTCATATACATACTATATAGTAAAGTATATCGAATTTAAAAAATTACCAATGAAAGTGAACTTTTATAAACCAACTCAACGATGTGGGAATATAGATCGTGAATTTTTTGTTTCATAAAAATAGATGCCAAAATAGAAGATATAAGGAGAATCCAATTCGTCTTCAATGGTTTAAGGTCACTTCAACTTTATAAAATGGAGAATCAGCCCAAAATTTAAACTCTTGTTATAATAATCCCATCCTGAGAGTATTAAAGCTTGATTTTGATAGAATAGAATTTATATAAAAAATTAAACACGAATAGTAGTGCCCAAGTATCAAAATGACTTCCACTACCCCCCCCGGGCCCCAAATTAGCTTTTAATTATTCTAGTTTGAAAAAGAAACAGAATGAGAGTAAACGACTACTGAAATTATAAGTTCATATGGAACCCATTCATATATATATATATATATATATATATCAACGTAGTTGATTTAATCAACTTTTATTTTAAAATAGAAAAAACTCAAAAATAATTCTATTTGGATAAAAAAGTAAACAAAGAGTGACAAAATATAATACAATACACATGACGTCGACTCAAAATACAATACATAGGGACCAAACTGATCAAAAACCTCCAGAGTTCAGATCAAAATAAGAGAAAATCGACCCACTTAACAATGGACCGATGAATTAAGGTTATGATAATTTTAACTCGTACCCAACTTGTTTAACTTTTTTTTTTGACAAAAATAAAAATATTTACTAAAAATTCTAATCGTTTGAAAAGTAAAAAGGATAATAAAACTTATCAAAAATGTTTAGTAATTTCAATTACAATTTTAGTGTTTATAATACTATTCATTAAACAAAAACTGAAAATAAAAATATATAAATATATTTAAATTGGCCAATAAATGGATAATATGAATTATATGTACTAACCCCTCCTCAACCCGTCCCCGATTTAAGTGGAGATGGAAAATTTTTTTTTTGATGGGTAGTGTAATTGGTGTAGCATATCCGATCCCGACCTGACTCATTGTCCTTCTTATACTTCAAGAAATTAAACATTTTATTTTTCTCCGTAACTATGCCGTGATGGAAATTTTGTTAACTTTGAAATATTAATTAAACTATATTTATTATATATAAAAGAAGTAACATAATAAATTAATAACAACTCGATAAAAAGGATATAAAACATAATTAAAAATTAATGCATTAGCTAAAAAGGAATACTCTGATATAAATTACAAAATAGTTCATAGATAAGATATATATATATATATTAAATAATCAAAAAATTTTGAGTATAGATTAATCTAGTAAAATATTTAAGAAGATAAGATACATTAGTATAAAAATCTCAAATTTGTAAGACCTCAGCCGTCGATTAGTAAAGATAATAAATCAGAAAGGATTTGCAAAACTTCTGAAAAAGATTCTTGAAGATAAGAATAAGTAAGGATCATAATCCTTAATTAATTGAAAAAAATAGAGAAATATCAATTTACAATTTAGCACAGAATTTATCTAACATATAAGAAAACGTCTAAAATGACCTCACTAAAGACAGTTTTGGTAGGAAAAATGTGGTAAAAGGTACAACAGACTTCATTCCTTTTATATGTATATATATATATATATATAGATTAGAGAGTAAATAAGGAATTATAAAATATTGACATGGGTAATATCGTCCAAAAATGTTTCTCACATATCTTTACCACTAATTTTTTTTTTGTTTAAGCTACAACATTTTAACTACATCACAATTAAAAATTAGTTTTTATAATTGCACCACTACAATTTGACAAATTTAACCTTAATTTAGAAAATAAAATGTACTCCGAAATTTCTCTTTCAATGAAATATTTTACGTTTTCTTCTACAACTAAATTCTGCCACTGTACTTATAAATTATCATCAAGAATCAATGATGGAATCTGTTTATTAAGCAAAACAATTGTAAAAGTAAAACATCATTATTAATTGAAAATTATATTATCACAAGGGGGAATTTTTAATGAAGAAATTGCTTGACCACGTAGGGGGATGGCCAAAGCCTCAAATTAGAAATAACTTCTACAAACTCTTAAAAAGAAAAGGTTTCCACTGGTTTTTTGTTTGGATATTGGTAGTGAATTTAAAAATGGGGAGTTATGGTGGATTCAGTTTTCCCAGGGGTTATCTTTTGATGGGATGAATTTTCTCCCAGTTTTAATTATTTAATAATTGATCCAGAGATTACTTCAAAAAAAATAATTGATCCAGAGATCGATGAAGCTTGAAATAGAAAAATGGAAAAAGAGAAAAATGCATATGAACAACGAAAAAAGAAAATCGAAGCGGTGGAATTAAGAGTTAAAAAATCGGAGCTTATGTAATTATCGTGTCATTTTATATGTCTAGTTAAGTAAATACTTCATCCGTCCCAAAAAGATATTCCTCTTTTCCTTTTTGATCCGTCCTAAATTATATTTCCCTTTCTTAGGCTAATTTTTTTAGTTTTATACCTCGTTAGCATGTATAGTAATCAACAATAATAAACAACAATTAAAGTGAATTATTAAATAAATCAAAGAGTATGTTAGAAAATATATTGTTAAATTATACATTTCGAATAATATTAAATGATATTTTCTTAATTTATGTGAAAAAACAAAAGGGAAATATCTTTTTAGGACGGATGAAGTATAAAAAATATTCAAATTTGGGTGTAAGAAATATTTTTTGTAGTGGTAATATAATTACCCATAGAGAGTTATTATAATCAATGATTTTATAGTGGTAAATATAAAAAATAACACAATCAATTTTGTCATTGTATCCACTAAAGATTTTAATTATAGTTATTTAATGGCACTTATATGAGAATTGTTTAGAAAATATAAAAAGTTCGATGTAAAAATTTATGGCTAAGGAGCTAATAAATCAGGGTAGATTTGGAAATCAAAAAATTTTCCAACATCTACGTGATAATGATAAACCATTCACTTGTACATTCGCTCAAACTTAGTTGCAAACTACAGGGGCATTTATACATCTAACACGAAAGAGAAAGCATGAATTTACAGCGAATTGCGTTGATGATAGGACTTGAAGGAGGTCTTCGGCCTACCGGAATTCCCCATTTCATTTCCGGTCTCTAATGGATGAGCTTCCCAGGCACCATCCCTCCAGTAAGTGTAGTATACTTCAGGAATGTGAGCAACTTTTTCGTAATCACCACCCACCATGTCGGGACTCAATTTTGCAACAAATTCTTCAGGCATGTCGAAGAATTCAAGAAGTGTGATGCCGGTAAGGCGCTCAATTCCGGAGGGAACATTTTGAAGACATGTACATCGCTGTATGATCATTTTATCCAGATTCGGCAAAGCTCCCTCCTCAAATATCACTCGTCTTAGAGGTTCCAGCTTGTCGAGATCTAAGTAGTTAAGTCTTTGAAACTTACCAGCTCTGAAACAC
>CAVNYN010150451.1:0-14092 GCA_963692815.1 Nyctanthes arbor-tristis
AGTTTGTTGCACGTGCTTTTGATAGGTCTCTGTACGAGGTAAGCAACGAAACCATGACTTACACCATCAATTTAGAAGAAAATTCTTGCACTTGTAGGCGGTTCCAATTAGATCATTTTCCTTGTGAGCATGCAATTGCGGCTGCAAAAGAGATAGGGTACTCATCTTATCTATTGTGCTCACCATATTATCTCACTGATTACTGGAAGGCAGCATATGCTGAATCTATCATCCCAATGCCCAATGAAGTTGAATGGGATGTGCCTGAGGTTGTTGAGTCTATGGTTGTGTTGCCGCCAATATATCAACCACGGCGTGGACGCAAGAAAGACAATCGAATACCATCCACTGGAGAGTTTCCCAAGAGGCATAAGTGTGGTAGGTGTGGCGTAGTAGGACACACAAAGTTGAAATGCACATCACAATTACCACTGTCTGATAGACGAATGGGTAAATAATGTAGATAGCAAAACCTTTTTTGTAGTCTGATACAATGTGTAGCTTTTGATCTAGTGCTATTAATTTTTGAACAATATGTAGTGCTTTTGCCCAAACTGTTTGAATATATTCATCACATGTTATTGGAATGATGTAGGTATATTATAGATAGTTGTATTTCATTATGTCATATGTACTCAATTTGCCGTCATGTCAGTTAGTTAGTAGCATCTCTATATTTAACAGGACTCATCAGTTTTAAATCAGTGAAACTGGCTCTAGAAAGCGCTGGTCAGTTTTCGAGTTTGTCTACCTGACTAGCAGACTGACTAGTCAGTTTACAAGTATGTTAAACTTACTCTAAACAGACTAGTCAGATCGGAAGAGGTCTGTTTAGACAGACTCTAAACAGACCGTCGATGTCACAACCATTATGATAAGTGTCATGGCATGTAACCTCATTTAGGGTTCCACTACAACATTACCTTCATCTTGGCAAGTAGAAGATTATGTTAATGTTGTTTTACCAATAAATGTTAACCGTTCATTATTAATTTAGTGGAGTTATCCATGTTAAGACGAAGTGGTCTGACAATATTCTATGTGATACCACGTATTATGTTGGAGAACTCTATCACAAGGTATAGTGGTTTCGGTCAGAGTTCTATTTCAACTTTATAATTATATGAAGTATTGAGTACAAAATATGCAAAATGAAGGGAGGTTGACAGAATGAAATAATTTAACTGTTATTTCATTAATAAAGTTTAATGACACACGTTAATGACACAAAGTTACATTCAGATTGACATGATGGAGATTATGTCAATATTGTTTTACATTAATATTTACATCTCTTGTCTGCAAAATTATCCATACTATAGTGTTAACTGCACACTAATCATATTTGGCTAGATTGAAACAAAATTTGAGATATGTATTAATTAGTTAATTACATGGATATGAACTTACTCAAAATCGCGACAGATAAGAGCTTTATGGTAAGATGTCTTTCAAAACACTTACTCGCCAGAGGACTTTGTCTAACCATAGGCATATTCAAGCACATGCCGGTCTAAATAGTCTGCTTGCCAGACCAAAAAACAGACGAGTTTGTTCACCGGTCTGATAAACATACTCATAATGGTCATAGTGGTCTGTCAACGAGTCGTGTAACTGACTCACGAACAGACCAGTCAGTTAAAGAGTCTGTTGGACGGACTTTAAATAGACCATATTTTATTTTATGTAAGAGGACTCTTTCCTAAGCACCGTTGTTTCCTTTGGTGACTTGCCTTTCACCTTTACATTTACACAAACTATTGAGTGCAAAATTTGAAAATAAAGTCAAATTGAAACGATAAATACTACTTAAGTGTTATGTCATATGATTGGTTCATTTGGGATTCCACTACAACATTACCTTACTATTGACAAGTTGGAGATAATGTTATCTCATATGGTTGGTTCATTTGGCCTGTTTAGATTGAAGTTGCTTTTTGAGCTATGTATTGAGTACTTAATCCGAATGATATAACTACCTCGAAATCACGAAAGACACATGTTTTATGTTAAGATGTGTTTCAGAACCCCTATTCGCAAGAGCAAAGTAGACTCAACCTTACGACGGTCATATTGGCCTGTTAAATAGTCTATCGGACAGTCCAAAAACAGATTGGTCTGTTAAGAAGTCTGATAAACAGACCAACAAACAGACTTCGGTGAAATAGCTTCTTTATGCCTTCGAGACATACAACTCTGATACATGTCTATTAGTCGTCTGTTGGACAGACCAAAAACAGACTTCTCTGTTAAAAGGTCTGAGAAACCTACTGATAAATAGACTTCGAGTAAGTAGCGTCTATATATTGTAGCCATCCTTCTTCAAACCTTTCCCCACATAACCAGTTATTTGATCTAACAACGTTCATACGGGTCTGTTAAGTAGTCTTTTTGACATACCAAAAACAGACTGGTCTGTTTAGCAGTCTGATTATCAGACTTCTGACTAGTCTGTTCAGAAGTCTGATAATCAGACTTCTAAACTGACTTTGCAAAATAGCCTTGCAAATCATACTTAGACATACCTCTAAGTACTGAAAACGCACATATCTGCAGTCACTCAACGGAGCTGACACCAATCAAGAGTTACCATTCAGTTCATCAAGTTTACACCAAAAACATAGTCGTCATTAACAGAATAGAGGCGTATGGATCACATTATAACAATCACCTACGAACTCCATATGTGGTAGCCAAAAATCCTCAAAACTGTACCACAAGTACTCAACTTAAAGCCCCTCTAACATGCTAAATAGTTTCATTTGTGAAAAAGTACAGCGGTCAAGTCTATACAATGACAAAAAGGGTCGTTGACATTTTCATCATTCATGAGGAATGACTAGGGGTCACAGTCAATTGTGAAAAGATCAATAGCCAACTTCTTCTTCCATAGAGACATGTAATAGTTATTAACATGCTTTGCATCGGATCCAGAACTCAAAAATTCGATATACTTGATTGTGTAAACACCGCAGTCACCCCTATCAAAAAAATTAATAAGTACCTATAGTAAAGATGTAGACAATAATATCTGGAAAAGAAACTTACGCATGATGTTGCTTTGAGATATCCCGCACTCTTTCGATAAGGAAAACATCTTTTTCCACAGCAACACCTTCTAATTGCAAAAGCTTAGGTATACATGTGGCCATTGGTCTTAGTAGCTCATGCAGTTGATCATCTGTAATATATTTCTTGTCCGCATCATACACAAACAACGTTGCTTTACAGAAGTTGACCTCGATAGCAAACCAATACTTTATTACCGACACAGGAATATATAAATGCGTATAGTCTTTCCATTTCCTGCCTAACTGAGGAGAATGCCCCTTCACATAGTGTACAAGCTTATCAACTCCATCACTCATTTCACGTTCTACCACGAGTCTGAATCCACTATCCAAAATAGCAACGGGTTTTTTGAATGTTATTGGATATTTCGATGCTCGCAGCCGTAAAAGATACATTGCTAGGTCAACATGCTGAAGGTGGAAATAGTCTATTAGAATGATATTGCTTCAAATTTCAAAACAAATATAAAGATTAAAAAGTGAGAAATATTAAAGCTCTTACCCATTCATCCAGATAGCCCTTTTCATTAATGATATCTGCAAACCATATTTTTGCATCCTTGACTACGTAGGTTGAAAATGGGGTAATGACATGTTTGACTCTATATAAAGTTTAAAAAAAAAATGGTTACCATAGGAGTCTATGTAAGATATGGATAAAGTAAAAAGAAAGCATGTATAAAATATTTACTTTGGTCATAGATTCGAATAACAGTTGTCAAACTCTTTCTCCTTAACGGGATCAATGTTTTGGAAAGGCTGGAATCTTGTGCCATCAATGAAAGTTCGCCTCTTCGCCTGAGTTGTGTATGGAGATGAGACAAATTTTGATCTTTTCGAAAGTCTCTTTTGCATTGTTTCCAAAATTTCCATGGTCTCCAAAGTTGGCACTGTTTCCAAATTTCCACTAGCTTCCAAATTTTGCATTGTCTCCAAACCTTGAATTGTCTCCAAGTTTCCACCAGCTTCCAAATCTTCCAACTCGTCCAAATTCGGCACTGTTTGAAATTTTCCGCCAGATTCCGGATTTTCCATTGCTTCCAAATTTTGGATTGTTTCCATACCTGCACTAGCTTTCAAACTTTCTGTTGTCTCTACATTTTCACTAGCTTTTCTTCTTAGTGCATATGTAATACTGAGTAACCGTGCATCCCTCTACTGTGGTACGTCCGAATACATGTCAACATCCTCAACTCGGCCTTCAGCAACAGTTGCTTGCATTGTTTCCAAATTTCCACTACATTTTCTTTTTCGTGCATATGTATTACTGTATAGTATTGCATCCCTCTAGTGTAACTCATCCGAATGCATGTCAACTTCCTCAACTCGTCCTTCAATCCCAATTGCTTGCGTTGTTTCCAAATTTCCACTACATTTTCTTTTTCGTGCATATGGATTACTGTATAGTATTGCATCCCTCTGGTGTAACTCATCCGAATGCATGTCAACTTCCTCAACTCGTCCTTCAGCAAAGTTGCTTGTGTGTCGACCATACCCACTTCTCTTACCTCTACACTTGGATTTGGCTCGTTGTTGATATTTGCTTGCCCTTCTCCACACTTTTACGCAAACTACACAACTCATTTGCTGCTTCTATCTCTACTTGTGCATTTATCTGAATGTCATGTGTATTTAACTCCGTCATATGCTCTTGTTTGCACATGTCACCAACACTCTGAAGTTCTGTCTCTCTCCTATTAACATCTTCTCATTCGATTGAGTTGAATTCCCAATTATCATTGTCTCTATAATATTCTGTATAAGTTCCACTACGCTGATAGTGTTGCTGCCTTGACTCAGTGAGTCCATCAAGTTCTTCTTGTAATGTAGTTATCTCGGACCTCAGCCGCCCCTCCATGTCTTCCAATCTTTTTCTCAATTTCTCCTCTATTTTATCAAGATGTTTACTCAACACCTCGGCCAAATTGTTGTGCGAAACCCGACGTAATGGATGCAATGGTTGCTGATCCTGATAAGGTGGTACACTTACTCGAGTAGAGGCTTGACATCTATGAGATGCTTCTGAAGCATGCACCTACAAATACAACAAAACAGCATATAAACACCGAAACAATATTTCTAAAGCTATATATGAAGTAATAACACAATACTGCATACATCATTTTCATGTGTATCTCTCCATGGTGGATTTTGATCATAGTTGACCTGTAAATCATTGTCATGTTCTTCGTCTCCCAAGCCACCATAACCTCCATCGTCATGAATATAAACATTAAGTATGATGTCCATACTTCGAGGCAGAGGGGAATATTGTCTTACATACTCTTGTTGACTCTCTTCATCAGTAGCCAACAATGTGCAATGGACTTCGAGCTGCCAACATGAAAATGATTACAGCACTCATAGATATCCTTGTGAAATAAATCAAAGCATTGCAATTATACTTACCAGAGGATCATCTAGCACTTTGTCAACATCCGTTGGTCCAGGTGTTTGGATAGAACCCCAAGTACACATTCTTGGAAATTTAAACCAGAAAATCTTTGTAGCAAATTTACTTCCGAGTGCTGGGATTGCTTCATACGCCCATACATGTACAGAATTATAATATTCATAAATTTGAAAATACAATTGTTTTAATGAATACGGTTTTGACTATTTACCTGCAACGCAAAAGGAAAACCACTGAGGGAATACCCATGCACTGTCTTGCCCTCTTCTTTAAAACGTCTTGCAAAATCCCTCCAATTTCTTAAGAAAGGGCTTATTGTCTCATCAAAACACTTTCTTCCCCAAGGATAACTGTTAAACAATTCGAGATCATCTACTATATCTAAAGAAAGCTTATCAATTCCCGTGCGATGGTGTTTTGATCTTAAAACTGTTTCAAGTATGTATACTAAACCCAGTTTGTATTTGTCCTCCATGTTGTCACAGTTTTCAAATGCATCATACAATTGTGCAGGTGTCACTTTTCTTGCTCCACCTAGGTAATCATCCAACAATCGTGCACTCCGCTGTATTCTACCAAGGTACGTTGTTTCGACGTCCGAGTTGAAACATGTCACGAGTGTAAATTCGTAGAGGGAGAACCGGGCAGCCTTTCCTTCTCCCAGGTCGAACCACAATTCATTTCTATTCACTGAAGTAACCATCCTCAGCAGTAACCCGTGCAACACTTGCGCCGAGATTTGCATGTTTCTCATTTTGTAAATGTTACTGAGACAAGATTTCCTCAGCTTTCTTTTATGCATTTTATCCAAAGCTTCATACACAGCCGTAACATTAGCTGGTGTAGAAATTGTAGTTACTTTCCCGCCAAACCTTTCTCCAACATTTACTACATACTCCATCTTGCATTTACACGGAAACATAAATTATTACTCATAAAAATGTCACAAAAAACTATTACATTGTCCAAAAAAATTCAACATCATCTTAACATGCAAGATATGTTAATAAAGCATTACTGGGCAACTAGTTCAAATTTCTATTTCTGTGAGGCTACTCATACAAATTTAATTTTTACTTTCAATATTATTTTTATTTAATTTCTATTTGTGTAAGAAACTTACGAATTATGCTGCTTCGAGGTTTCGCAAACTTGTTCGATAAGGAAAACATCTTTCGTCATATCAATAAGTTTATTAGATTTATTATAATGAATCGAATAAGTTTAGGCTCTTACATTCTAATAAAAAGTCATTAGGGTTAGATATCAAAGATATTCTACTATCTTTGAGCACTTTTTACAACTGTTTCCTAACTAGATTAGGATTGCTAAAACATGTATATATGAGACTTACCAGTTAGCATTATATTTTACACTTTTCATTAATGTTTAAAGTTGATTTCTCTCCCTAATTTATCATTCTAAATAACTAAGTCACTATGTATTTAGGCCTGGGAAAAATAACCGAGCCCAACAGGTAAAACTAAAATACTCGAAACCCAGGTATTTACTTAATAATTTCATCTTTAGGTTTCATAACCTAAAAACGAAATGGTAATGGGTATCGGACCAAACTAGGAAAATCCCAAAATTTAATAATATATTTGATATGAAATTTAATTATATCATGAAATTGTAAAAATTAAAACATTTAAGAAAGTTATGGAAATTATCATAAATAAACTCAAGTAGTAATACTTGTGATGTGGAATTTCGTTTCTTGTATTAATTTGTTTGCATTTAACAATTATGATGACAGTTTAGTTACCACTCTTTACAGTTTTGGCGCAATTTTTCACTTTAAGTAGTGTCTTCAGATTTTACAGGTAATTTCTAAAGTCTTATTTTTTACTTTAGATTTTTTCCTACTGCAGTTTGGATGTTTTTCCAGTTTAAGCTATTTTAGTTGTTGTTTTTTGTGAATTTTAGGTACAGTTTAGTTTAAATGCAGTGTTTCCAAATTTCAAAGTGTTTTCCTCCCGCTTAAATGGCCTTTTTTTTCCATATTTGGGCGTTTACAAAATACACGATACATACCCAAATAAAAACTGAACGGGAACCAATATTGAAGCTGAACAAGCTTACCGTTTTCAGGACCGAACTCTACCCCGAATTGAAGTATTCGATTTGGTTATGATAGTTCAACTACCCGAACCCAAAACCGCAATGTCCTAGCCTACTACGTCACATTCTCCTCAAAAGTAAAATGATAGCACCAAAGACTTCACAACCATTAACACAAATTGCCAAAATGCCAAGTTTGTAAAAGCTTTCTACACACTAAAGTTTCTATCTACTGAACTACCAAACATCATAAAACCAAGGATTCATAAAGTCAGCAAACAACACTCAAAAAAAATATGGAATGCATTATAAATACGTATGAACGAAATGTTCATGGCTAACAAGCAGCAGCAGCGTGAAAATGCACCAACGACAATAATAAAAGTCACAAGTAAAGAGGCATGAGTAGAACACCACTCTGTCTTACATAAACATTTCTTCGAGCATAAATATTGCAATATTGCAATAACTTAATATTGCAATAATCAAGTATTTCACAGCATAAATTTGAAAAACACATCAAATTTAAACTCCTTCCAGTACCTTAAAATCTTTCCCTTAAACCCTTTTTGCTTCTTCTCTTTCGCACAGCTCTGGAGCTCGAAACAAACGGTGGGATTTGAGTTGGATTACAATTCTCTTCAATTTATTTAAGAAATATTGAGAGGGCGAATGGAAGAATTACCGTTGTCTTTCCCAAACTTCAATGGAGGAAACAGACTCTCAAGGCACATAATAGAGGGGGAATTGAGAGGGTGTCTGTTTCTGTGTCTCGGTTCTGCCTTGTTTCTGTTTTTATTTATTTCTTTTTTTTTAAACAATGGTCAAAGAAGTCAAGGGCCATAAAAAATGAAAATTTGGGTCACCCGGCCATTTTGGTGCATTTTCACTTTGATATACGGTCAATTCCTTGGCCAATGAAAGGTAGGGTAATTTTCACAGGAGTTGTGCTATTTGAACAAAAGTTTATACAAAAATTATAATAAAACTGACACATAGTACAATTCTGTTTTTCAACACATCACACATAATATATGTCTATTTTGTCTAATTTTTTGTCTCTTATTTTGTTCAACTAGAATTATTCTTCTTTACCAAAAGCACCAAAGATTCACACCAGCAATTTTTTTTTTGAGTACAAAAGGGGACGGTGGAAGGGGATTGTGGGGATTCGAACTCGGATAATCCGGTAAGGAGGTAGACGCTTAATCACGTGGGCTAACTCCTTTATCCTTTCATAACAGCAATTTTGGCTCAACAAAAGTCGCTTATTGAGAAATTTACAACAATACCAAGTATAACACTCCTACGAAGTTTAACTTGTAGAAATATTCTAATTCACTGGGAAGAATTCTAATTCACTGGGAAGACCAGTACTTTTAACACATAAAAATAATAATAATTTTGACAAATCTCAACCTTTAATTTTTCTCTGATCTAACAAGTTAAATTTATTACAATATGTTAATTTACACTCAAACACTCCTGTGTGTCTTGGAAACCCATATGTCCACAAAACACTCTAGCTTGACGTAGTGCTGCCACCGACCCTTGTCGATCTCCTCCGCCTCCAACCTCAACTTCCCCTACTACGAATCCTAGACGTTGATGCATTCAGAGACTTTTTAGCCAAGAAATTACAATCACACGTAATTACGTAAACTCCATTAGATGAAATCTTGGTCTCTTAAACATTTTGTTCTAAAAGGTAATTCATAAATGCTTCAACTAGTCGTCCGGAAGAGAATTAGGTGCAAGCTCCACTCACGTCTCATCTAACACGTAACTACGATACTTCGCATTATCTAACACCGTGTCATGTGTTCTAGTCCAAAATCAATATATCCCTTTCGTCTATGAAGACTAATGTGTGAAATTTGTTCCTTAGTCCCTGGTGCTTAGCTTAGGCTCACTTTTAGGCCGTCTTTTAGCTGTTTAGTTAAGTTAGTTCATGTATATATATGGACTTCTTCAAATAAGTTCAGAAACAACTGTTGTAACTTAAGTCAGACCCTGTGCTTTTGTACTTAGTCAAGTTAGTAATCAGAATGTCGTTGTAATTCTTTCTAGTTCCAAAGTTCTGATTTTAATTATTTTAATCCCTAAATTTTCAAAAGTGGTTACATGGTGGTATGTTCAAGACTGTTATACTCTAAGAGCTTGTTTGATACTCTTTATTTGTCAAAATGTGGAAAATTTATAATGAGTAGAGACGTAGAATGTGTACTGTGCATGTAAGATTGTGAAAAATAAGTAGTTGTAATTGAATAATCATCAAATCAAATGTCAAATTAATGGTAAGTAAAATTATAAATTGATAAAATAAAAAGTTTCAAACAAGCTCTAAGTAGTACGTTATAATTGATATACCCATGTGTTAAATGTACAATAGCTAGTCTCGTGGCAACATGTGTATTTGAATTTATTGGGAATATCTGAATTATATGTTTATCACTTCCACTCACTCTCAAACAGACTTGTACACGCAAAACACCCAATATGTGATAACAATATCACTAAATATAATTTTGAAAATCAACCAGCAAAGGCATAAGTCTCAATAGTTTTGGATGGGGTAAATTTCACAAAAGGTCCATAACTTTTGGAAATATATTAATTTCATCCTTATTCTTTTTTTTTCAACCCATGAAGTCCCTAAGCTTTTGAAAACTAGCACGAAAGGTCCGTTTTCACATTTTCCATCCAATTAGTCAATAATAAAAAGACATTTATACCCTTGATTTTTTACAAAGGTTGGGGGACCTCTTGTGAAACTGATACATTTTACAGGGATTTTTATCTTTATTTTCAGGTAAATTTCAGTACCGTAACTCCTCAACCTTTTCAAAAGGTCTCTTCTTCCCACGGCTGGATTGCCAAAACATTCAGAAATTAGCGGCAAAGGTCCCCCAGTATTGTTTCTGTTAAATTTCCCATCTCCCATGGCCAATATGGCAAAGGGTATATTGGGCAATACACAAAATGAATCACCTTCAGCTCAAACGGTTGCCAAATCAAAATCAAAACGAGAAGACTGGAGTTCGCGAAAACCCTTCTCCGCGCCAAGCTTCATCGACGACGACGATGTGAATCTTCTGGGTCTCCCGCTGAGTTTGAAGTCGCAATTTACTTCTTACCTGATTGATGATAACTAACAGGGTTTGTTGTCTATGTACTTCTTGCTGCTAGTCTGACTCTTAGTTTTGAATTCTTTGATCCATTAAAGAAAGTTTCCATTTTCCATCTCTATTCCTCGGTGTATGTCATGTAAAGAAGCATTATCTCATAGTTATAGAGTTAAATCGCATGTATTTCCATAGGTGATGAACATTGTGGACACATTATAAACCCTTATAAGAGATATTAGTGATACGCATTGTGGATACACAATGTTTTTGGAAATCATATGTCAGAGCATGATGATACATTTTAAAGCCTTATAAGCGATACTAGTGACCATAAGTAGATATAATTAATTGAAAATTAGTTGTCTTTATAATTCTATTTTCTTTAGAGGAGAAGCGGAATGTAGTAAAATTTTTCTGTTGAAGTGATATATATATATATATGTATATATATATATATATCAACCTCACCCTTGAGAAAGATCCCGCAGTTAAGTTTTTTTCTTTCTGTTTGCAACGTTCCACTGTACTTGATCTGTATGAGAGCCGGCCAATATACTAATCTACTAATCAACTAAGGCCCCAGTTAGAAAGCGTCAAAAATTGAGTTTTTTGAAACATCTCCAAAGTATAGAATAAAAATATTGTGTATAAAATTATATCATAAATTGTTCAATAGCCTAGTAGTAAAGTTATGCATTTTAGTCTCCATCTTTTATCGTAGGTCAAAGATTCAAATCCTTATATCTACAAATTTGGTTTTTTTTTTTTAAAGGGCCAATTTAAATTTTCATTTTTTTGTGTTTAATAATAGTTACAATTCTTGTAAGTTTTATTAAATTTCAAATACTAAATAATAATTTGTAGTATAATTTCATAAGAATAGGGCCCTTAGTGTATATGTGCTTCTTAAATGATAAAATATAATCGAATATCTTACAAACTGACAAATATTAAACTCATTGAGATGAAAATTCCTTTGAATATTGTTAAAATGTTTACTTATTTTGCTCACCTATTTAATATAACATTTAAATATTCAAAGTTTAAATCATTAAAATCGTGTTTAATCTAAATTTTTTTAAAAAGGGGCTCCATTTAAATGTTGCATAGGGCCCTCGAAATCTTTGGACTCGCCTTGTCAGTATCATTTCTTTTTAATGTCATGAGGTAAAAATAAAATGATTATAAATGGTTAAGACCAAAGTTGCTTCTGCAATAAGTTCTTCGATACTCTATCAATAGCCATAACCAGACAAAACATAAATGGAACATCAGAGCTGAAGATCCTAACCAGGTTTCAATTTGCTGTTTAATTGAAATATTCTTCTTTTGGTGGGGCAGGACAAGCTATATTTGATGCATCATAATGTCTATGAATTCTTTTGGCAATGATTCAAGTGAGGAAGTTCATCTTGTGGGATTAGAAGATGAAGTGGACAATCTCTCTGCAGTTGCATTTGATGAAGGATTTCGACTTGACAAATATGAGGTTGCTTTCTTAGCTTTCAAATTTCAATGGTGTTTTTTCTTTTTGTTTTCTATCTGGAGATAATAGGCATTCATATTTGTTGTATTCTTCTCCCATTTATTGGAAGTGCTGGGCAGTGGCGTAGCGAGGATTTTTGTCCAGTGTGGTCGGAAATCGTGGATATTATGACACCGGTGTATTAGCATTGTCTGCATGTTCATCCTGTTGGACACAACAGACCAAAATGGTGCTGTATCTCCAGCCCTATTTTCTGGTTTTTGTTATATAGCGTGAAAATGAAAATTAACGTCCAGATAACCAACCCCGATTTCAAGTTGGAGTCTGAATGGGTAGCTTAGTGATGAACTTCTTAACTGCATTTCTATTTATACACTACAGCATTCTAAATGTTAGTTTCAATCTGAATACAAGAGGCAGCCTCCAATGTATAATGTTGGATGCACCCATCCTTTTATTTGAACTTCATAAGATTCTATAATCTCTCAGCAGAACTTCAAAAGGATTTCACCATTTTTCAACAAAACCACTCTTCCATAACTGGGCATTAATGGAATAGCAAAACTTTGCACCAATTTGTTACCTTTTCTCTAAGAAAATGCTCAATATCCCCCACAACAAATCTATGTTCATATTTCATAAGCTTGATTTAGCTTTTGCCTTAAATCAAAAAAATTTTCAGTCATGAAAATCAACATGGACACCCAAACACTATACCTGCAACAATGGTTAATGGAATCTCCCACTCCTTTATATATATATAAAGAATAGAAACTCACAAAGTAATCAATTAATTGTTAATAGAATCCTTGGATTTGAAAACTATGGTTGCCTTGCATCCCACATTAAATCATTAGTTAGAGAACTTGAAGTTGTGCCCTATAAAATATAAGATTGGACCTGATGTTGTTAGAATTAGTTAATTAACTCAATGGGCCAACTTTGGGGACCAAAAAAATTTTCAGTTAAAAGCTTTGTTTTCAAAACATGGTTGGGCTCATTGGGTGTGATTTTAGTGCGGTCTAGCCCAAATATTTCTGGGCCACTTGCACTGGACCATGCAGTGGCTTCACCACTGGTTAGAAGTTTATTTTTATGTTCAGCTTTATGCAGTTTTCTTTTTTTGGACATGTTGATATATGTCAACCTATCTCATTTCTGGAGTTGAGTCATTAATGTTTGTTTTATGTCAAAGTGCTTATTTTTCTAATTTTTTCTATCTTTTATTTATTTTCCCCCCCCCCCCCCCCCCCCCCCCCCGCAAATTGCTTGCTTTTACTGCTCTATGAATGTGTTTCTACAACCGCGTATTGTTACGCTCTATTATGCCCATGCTTTTACCTTATGTTTTTGTCTTTAACAATTTTTGGAAATTATCTGCATTAACCATTTCTTCTTCTTCTTCTTTCTTTTTTCTTTTTTCCTTTTTTTTTAATCAATAAGTTGTTTTTCATAATCAGTTGCATTATATCCGTTGCATAAATCTTTTTGACATATAGCTTTCCAGCTAGTTTTAATGGTTTACACTATTTATTTTTCTCCTTTAAAGTGTATTGATCATTAACTACAGTCTACTTGAATTTCGTTTATTTAGGAACTCTGCATTGCAGATACTTTATTGACAACACCTGCAACTTTTGGTCTAGAATTTTTGTTTGAAATTGATGACCTCGCGTATACAATTTCAAAATTCAGTCTATATATGTACTAAGTATCGTCGGCATGGTCCCATTCGCTGAATCTTTTTGAATAGTGCAGGTGTTCCACTGTTGAGAATAGTTTTATGGTTTGGGGGAAAAAGAATTATAGGAGTCGTCATTTTTTTTTTTTTTTGGGTGGGGGACGGCGGCTTTGGGTTGGGGGTAGGGGGCTGCAAACGTTTAGGGTAAAATTTTTTTTTAAAATTTAATAAAAAAATAGGCAACTTTTG
>CAVNYN010150470.1:458-18486 GCA_963692815.1 Nyctanthes arbor-tristis
ACATGAGATTAATCCTTCTGTGATAATGGGAAAACCGCTTGCTTCGCCATTAATATAGATGGGTAACTAGAATTACTTTTACATTCGAAAAAAAAAAAGAAACGGAAGTCGTGAAATGCTTAGCACGGGATTTGGGAATGCTGAAATTTGTTTCGCTGGAACTACAGGTGAGTTTGATAGCTCCGGCCAGATGGAAATCAGCAAATTAAGTGCAGCTGTTGCAGTAAAATTTCAAACCTTAGAAGATGTTTGATATGTAATTTCTAGTTCTAAGAAGTTTAGGAAACTAAACTTATCCATAAAAAGTGACTTTTGTGTTGATTTATAGAGTGTTCTATATATTGTGTTATAAGGTTGGTCATCGGAAACTGAGAGAATAAATTGTGTCGAGAAAAGATCTCAGTTTGCGGGCCGTTGAGGACCAAGAAATTGTCAGCCCAGCTAAGTTGGCCCAATTCCATCATCTGGAGAAAGCCCAACAAGATTTAATGTGGTCTGAAAATGCTATTCACATGGAAGTCTTCATCAATTCTTTCATAAAATAAAATAAAATGATTTTACCATCTTATCTTATCTATGTGTATTTGTGTGATTAGCGAAAATAATTTAAAGGTAAAATGGTAAATTTATCATGTTTTGTAAAAAAATTTGTAAAATCTTCCCTACAAATAGCAGGATTCATCTCGACTTGTCTACTTTACTACTAAGATTGTCGTGATTTGAGTTAGCGGTAGAGGGTCTCCACTGGAAACCAAATACCATTATAAACGAATATTCTTTTGCAAGTTAATCTCAACCGCGACATCAAAAAGAGAGATAATTTTATATATATATATATACTCTTTCCCTACACGACGCTTTCCGATCTAAATAATATTATTGTAAATAAATAAGACGATCTTGTTGATCTGATATTGATCTTGTGGCTATATATATGACAGCAAATTACCCCTTTTTTTGAGCAATAATAATGTCAAAACTAGATTGTATTTGCTTAAGACATTATTCTTTTGATTTTGGTCGGCAGCATTGTTGTCCCGTTCAATACTCTACCCAAATCAAGAAATACTAAGATAAAAATACATTGTTTAGACTTAGAGACAAAGCTGAAGATAGTGCAAATCAGATTCAATCACACAATATTTTAATTTGGAACTAATTTGAGCTTCTTTACAAACTAATCAGGAGTGCGAAATTGCATAACAATTACCTCTCAACCACCCAATATTATCATACTTATATTATTTTTGTGGATCTCTTAAAAATACTTATTACTAGATCATCATTATAAAGGCGAGAAATGAGAAATAACGTAATGGGTAACGGTGATTATGGGCAACAACTACATGCATAGCACTTAGTTTGTGATGTGCTTACTTGCACCAATGAAGTGTTATGTATGAAGTTGCTCATTATAACATGACCACGGTTAGTTATTAGATCATTTCTCTTATAAAGACCTTAGGAGCACTATTGTCTGGTTCAATACTCTACCTAAATCAAAAAAATACGAAGATGACTAAGCTAAAGATAGTGCAAATTGGATCCCATAAGTTCAAAGAACATAAGATTTTGGCAAATTACGAATAGAGCTCCTTTACAAGCTCATCGGAAACGTAAATTGATATAACCTTGTAGAATTTCATACAAATACTTAATTACTAGACCATTATAAAGACTATTCATTTGATTTTCGCAGGAAGCATTGTTGTCTGGTTCAATACTCTACCAAAATCAAGAAATATCAAGATAAAAATATATTATTTACACTTGACGAAGTTGAAGACAAGACAGTGTAACAATTCAGTTATGACACCTCCAGGAGGTGCCCTCCCACATCAAATTTCAACTCGACAGTGGCGTGCACCTCCTAGAGATGCTTGAAAATTTTCAGATAGTACAAATCAGATTCTATATAAGTTCAATCTTACAATATCTGGGTAACTACAAATAGAGCTCCTTTACAAGCTCATCGGGATGTGAATTGCATAACAAAGGCCACAAAACCTCCCGAAAGTGCTTGACAATTTTCAGACAACGCAAATCAAATTTTATAAGTTCAATCTCACAATATTTGGGCAACTACAAATAGAGCTCCTTTACAAGCTCATTGGGATGTGAATTGCATAACAAAGGCCAATCGACTATCATATTTTCCATGAATCTCGTACCAGTACTTACTAGACTGTTAGAATTTTACGTCGAGTTTCTGCACTTCACTTTAGCATTCCCAAAACTTGCGATCCCTACGGTACCACCTAGATCGAGCCCATTTGAGTTCGCCTCACTTCAACACATTTTGATCCAACGAAATTACACAAGTAACTTCAGTATCTTGGGAGGACTTGGGGACAATTGACCAAGAATCATGTCATTTCTTTAAAAAGAAAACACAAAAAACAACATCAAATCGATACATTTTAATTACTAGTGTATCAGCATGCAACAACGAAAATACAGAAAACAATGAAAGGACTCAGAAGTCCCATGAGGGATATAAATGGTAGTGAGAGAGAGAGAGAGAGAGACGGTGTGTGTTAATAGAGAGAGAAAAAGAGAAAGAACTCAAGAAAGCTGTTCTTCAACTGCAAATTCTTCAATCAAGTTCATCTGGCTTAGGGGATTGAAGATTTGAATCTCAGCACATTTGCTGCAATTCATTAATGGCCCAAATCCTTGATGATCGATCGATGAATGCATAAGCAATGGAGACTTACGAGCAATAAGTACCGAATTGATAACCTCGTCGGTCGGATGAAACACAGAAAGAACCTCGAATCCTAGGAGGTCACAAGGATCCACCACCGGATATAGAAAAGCTCGTGCACCGTGGGCGCTTCGAAGCATCAAGAGCGCCCCGGGAGCCATGTGTTTGTTCAAATGCTCGAGTATTCGAATCTTTTCGTGCTTGCTCATCCCCACAAGGGCTGCCAAGAAAACCACATCATAGTCCTTTAGATCACTCGTCACGTTCATGACATCCGTGGTATGGAATATCATACGTTTGGATAAGTCCGGATTGGATTTCACGAGGCGGGATGCCATCGAATTGGCCGATGAGTCGATATCATAGTTGTGGAAGGTGGTCGAGGTCATGTGATTGGAGGCCAAGACGATCGAGGTAAGGGGAAGGGGACCAGATCCCACGAAAGCCACTCGAGTTGGGACATCCTTGTAGTGTTGGCTAAGAATGTTGAATTCCAAGCGGCCAAGTTTAAGGTAATTGGAGAAATAGGGAAAGATGTCAAGATGTTCAAGAGGATTATCGAACGATCCTAAGATAGTCGAGTAGTGTTTCTCGAGAAGCCCTTCTGCTTCCCCACAAAGTCTAATGAGTTTGGACCTGATTTCTTGAATTTTCTTGCAAAGTTTAGTGACATCGACGGGATGCGGCGGTATGCATGTCACAACGAGATCTGTGAACAACGTGTCGACATCTTTCGATGGCTTGAGGCTCTCTAGCTTAGAGATCTTCTCGTAAAACTCACAGATCTTTTGAACCAATGGATCCTTGAGACAAACCATGTCGACACTATGAGGTAATATGTTAAAAAGATGTTGTAAGAATTCTATGAAAAAAACACACTTCGAGGTGATGAAATCTTGCCCTCTATTGGGAGGGTATTTAAAGGCAATTGTGGGGCCATATCCAGGCAAAGGGAGGGGTGGGATGAAACTTGCTGCTTTATTCATTTGTCCTTCTTTGTTTATATTGATTAAAGATTAAAATTTTTTCTTCCAAGAGAAAGGAAACCCCTGCGTTTGGCGACATTGCGGCGAAAAAGGAAAAATTAAACCATCTTGCATTTTATCAATATAATATCTTATCTTCGACTTGCTAATTGCTAGATGATGAAACCATCTTGTGAATTTCTTCAGTCTCTTTACAATTAATATGCATTCAATTGTATATTTTGTCGAAATCAAGATTTATTCAACTCATTCTTTAATCAAATATTACATGTATAGTTCCGGTATGGAACTAGAATTTAGTTCCTCAAGCATACCATGAGAGTGTATCTTTTCCCTTTAGGTATTTTTTTAATTATTATTTAGGCATTATTATTATTATTGTTGTTGTTGTTGTTGATTTTATATATAGAAAAAGGATAAATGTTTAGTTGAAACTCAATAAGTGTGGCAACTACTACCTCCGTCCCACAAAAATAGTTCAGTATTCCTTTTTCGACCGTCCTAAAAAGATAGTTCAGTTATCATATTGAACATGTATTTAATGTTTCATTTCCATTTGTGCACCTAATTAATTATTATTATTCAACTACCTATACATTGAAAATTTTTCAAATAATTAATGAGACATAAGGGCATATGTGGAAAACTAAAGTAAAATTTAATGTTTCAACTATATTAACTATTGTTTCTTGATTTACGTAAAATTACCTACCGGACTATTTTTATGAGATGAAAGTAGTATATCATTTCCCGTAGTTTTCAAGAATTTTGTCCTTTTAGCTTTATTATTATGAGGAGAAGCGGCTATCACTTCGACAACCAACGGGTTGTCACAATTTATGAAAATTATTGTTTCACTCATATAATTGACTTTATATTGTGTCCCACATTAAAAGACATATTTTCGCATCACTTCAAAAAAAATTGTATTCGTTGAAGATTAAAATCTAAACATACAAATTCTTTCTATCTTTAACCCCTAACATGTATATGTCTAGACAAAATTATTCTATTCCCTATCCCGTGCCACTTTTTTTAAACAATTTCATTGACATTCTAAACAAATAAGTTCGACCCACAAACTATAACACAAAGAACTTAAACTTTAGACGAAATCCATCTATATTTATTGGTTTTCCGAAATCCTAAATCGACAACAAGAAGCGTGAAGCATGCAACAAGAATCTATAGATTTTCACATATGCTTATTTTATATATAGTATATATGATTAGGAGTCAAGACTAATTATTTTCTTCTGTTTTTTTGGACATAAAAGATTCCCCAATTCTTGTGCTTTCACACTGTTAAAATTGTCACATTAAATGAGTAGAAGTAGATACGTGCAAGATTAAAGAACCATTGAATAAATAATTGCTGAGGTTTGAATTTCCAGATTACGTGACTTATTATTGAGAGTCAATCATTTAAACTAACCTGCAAAGTTCTCAAAGTGTGCTATGCACAAGACATTGAAAGATTTTTCGTATCAAATACGACTCTAACAATATTCTTGCCAAAATTCATACTTTCACCTAAGGTATAGTTAGCTGGATTTGGGAAATTTATCCAACGATTTCACTAATTTGAATTGTAATGAATTCATTGAGGAATTTGGAAGTCTCTAATTATCAAATGTCATGTCTAACTAAGCATTAGTTTTAATAAACGATGACAAGTTGTAATTATGTTAGCATTGTCATGAGAAAAATTCCTAGTTGAGAAAATTTCAGTTTCAGTTCCTAAAAGAGAAATGATATTTAACTTACTGATGAGTATAGAGCTACACACTAGCGATGATGCATAGTATAATATTATTCAACATAAATATAAGGAAATATATAGCAAAGCATAAGAAAATTAGGAGAAGGATATGTGTGATTTGAACTCGGAACCTCTTATTTGAAAGGATCATCTTTATATATATATATATATATATATATATATTTAGTTCAACTTATTGTTTAATTTTGCGTGGCATGACAAGGGACAAACTTTACTCACCATTGCAATTAATAAAGTAAGGAAACAACTCATGGTCTTTAGACGATTAATTAAATTTTGGCATCCCTTGCCTTCACACTTGTCATATAATGAAATATGTATATGGTATCAATATCTTATCACCTAATTGCCTGCAAGAATTTGAAGCCCCCTTACAAAAGAGATTTCCCTTTGCTAATTTCTAGCTATTAACATATTGTCATCTATAATGTCCATTTCATTATGTTTCACTATTTTGTGGTTCTAATGATATCGTTGTATATATAGATCACATTCAAGATAAAAACTGAGAGTCAAGTGGTATAGTTCATACTCGACACAGTTTAAAACAAGTCATATCATAGTTTAGTGATCTTAAAGAAATAGATTAGTGTCGTGTGTTGTTGGCTCTATAGCTTGGCTATCTATTTACTAGATTCCTATAAACTTGTACCAACATGTCCATCGGTAATCACCCCAAACCACCCTAATTAAAGGGAGGGTAAATTTATGCAACTCGCTTGGTGTAAGTGATGATAAAAGGTACGTAGTAGTACATAATTCTTGTTTAAGATTTAATTTTTTTAAATATTTGTCAGCTGAATTAGTTGTTATTGATTGTATAACATTAGTTCTATTCTAAATCGTGTAAATATGTCACACACACACATATAGGTTTTTCATTGTAAATTTGTAATGCTCTATGCAACAAAAGCAATGTACAAAACAAAGAGATATCAATTTTTGTAAAAATGACAATACAAGATTAGAATATGATATGTATACAGAGAGAAATTTTTAACGTATTAACGAGTAAATAACAAAAATATTGAGATATCATAGGTCCTATCAATCATGATACAAAGTCTAGGCCCCATATGAACATGAACACGTTGGACTTTTTAAGTGATGCACAAAGAATTCGTTATAATTGAGCTATGTATACTGTACTTTTTCCATTTTTTATTGAGAGAAAGTGCCCTTTATGCAATTTGAATGGCCAAATTGAACCCTATATTTTGCATAATGTTGACATTTCGTGTCATCTTCTTTACAAGATTCAACTTGTTGTGCCCCTTTGAGTTTCTTTTATAATAATACTTTTATCACTTTTCCCTTTTTATCTTTGCAAATTCAATGGTGCAAATAAGAGATCATCATTGATTCTCTTAACCTTTTGTTGTAGTGCTCATTGGCTATTGGACACTTGTTCATTTTTTCGTCTAAGATGCTCTCAAAAGCAAAACTTAATGCGACTACTCGACGGCGATCAAATAACCATGATTTCTATATCTTTGACGACCTTTGAAGAGTAGATCAATTTATAGTGAAAAGCTAATTAGTATTAAGATATTGGTTTTGGAATGTGGCCAAAATTCCTCAACTATATTGTTTGAAGTGTGTGTAAATATTATTGTGTTTGAAGTGTGTGGTAACATGATATATACTAAACAAACTGCTTATTATTTAGTGTCTGAAAAACACTTGGCGCAAAAAACAGTATTGAGATCAAGCCTAGAACGGAACGCAAAGTACAAGTTTCAAACCTAGTTGTGTTGCGTGCACCTACACGCACCTTTCAGAATACAATGATTGTACACTTTTTTTTTTTTTAATATTAAGTTTAATAGCGTCAAATAGAACACCGCCGCTCTTCCGATCTCTTTCGGGAAAAGCTCGAGCACGCCTAGGGCCTGACCTAAGTTTATGGTAGGGCTCTTCTAGTATATATAGCTTCTTTTGCTAGCATGACATTTCCCTACAAACGTGTACTCTTAGAGTGTTTTTCTTCTCAATACTTTTGTCTTCTATGTCTTTTTTTTAGTTTGCATTTAACAGTGATTTGAATAACTTGCTCGTGAAATCTTGAATTTTGACCTTATTCTCTAGTCATATTTTAATCTTGGCAAGATAGTTCGGTCCGAACCTGGCCCAAGCAGCGTGCCATTATAAACCGATAGACATATTTGTCAATATTTGCAAGTTCAGTCTGTCCAATTTTGAGCGATTCAAGAATTAATCTTATCAATTTGTCAATATTTGCAAGTTCAGTCATACTTTAATTGTCATTTATTTATATATATTATTTTTTTTCCGCCTGTTAGAAATAACTGTAAAAAGAAATTAAACGATATTTCTGTTTGAATGATGCAGTGTCAATCAGACACCTTTTTACAAGGGACCATTCCTTATTGCACTTTGGTTGGCCATGAATGAATGAAGTCAATTAAAGTTCATCAAAAACAGTTATTCATACCATTGTATGCCAACCACGTGACGTCGTGTGTCGCATATCTTCTATTATCTATATCTCGATTAGATGTTTTTTGTATTCTACTTACAGACATATTGTCATCATTCGTGCAAATTGATATTTGTATGGTCAATTTGAGCAAAGAAAGCCCCTTTAATCAATGACGGGTCGAGATTCAAGAGAATATTAGACAAAAGTCTCTCTTCTTCAAGTCTTCAACTATGAAAGTTACTTCTAGAACTAGCTTTTCCTTTCATTCTCTTATCAGTTGGAATCAATTCGTTTTATTTTCAATTTTGGTCATCATTATATTCCTTCTAGAATTGGCAAGTTTCGTATATAAATATAATTTATCGGGTTATATGTGCAAATAGCTGCATGTTAGAGATATCTCAAAAACGCCTAAAATATAAATAATGACAATATATATATATATATAAAGATTTGGTGAAAAGATTATAATGATATAACAAAATAACAAGTAAAAATCCATGTAATCTAATGACATCATAGTTAGTTTTCAAATTCAGGGTTAAGAATTGATTCCTCTCTTTTGCGATCCTTTTGTAATATTAAAAAAAAAAGTTAAAAGTATAAGTATATAAAGCAAAATACAAAATAACAAAATAAAATAAAACGTGAATAATAATTGAATTGAAACACGAAAACACCTCTTTCTTTCAAATGTTGAGGTCGAAAAATATCGTTAAGTTGAAATATATAAATCTCTTGTTATTTATCCATTGTGGACCGAGAGTAATGTTCATTTCCTAACGATTAACTAGTCACATTTGCAGTGTTCAAAAAAAAAATAGTCATATTTTCGTTCCGTTAAAAAAAAAAAAAAATAGTCATATCTTCGTATTAGTTAGTGCTAATCTAAATTTTTTTATCAATAAAGAGCGAGGGAAGTCGCATTTAAATATTTGGGCCATAAATAAGGCCTAAAAACCCAAATACTTGTGAGAATGGCCCAAATCGAAACAAAATCAAAGCCCCAAATAAAAACCCTAATCTTCTCTGTTCGGAGATTTTCTCTGATTCACACTCCAATGGCGGGAGGCAAAATTAGGAAAGAAAAGCCGCACAAGGGTGGCGCCACCGCCGCGTCAAGCCCTCATTTCCAGGGTGGTATACCGTTCCACAAGTCCAAAGGCCAGCACATATTGAAAAATCCACTCTTGATTGACAGTATAATTGAGAAATCTGGCATCAAGTCCACTGACGTAATCCTGGAAATCGGTCCCGGTACCGGTAACCTGACGAAGAAGCTTCTGGAAGTGGGAAAATCTGTCATAGCAGTCGAACTTGATCCCCGTATGGTTCTCGAGTTGCAACGTAGGTTTCAAGCAACCCCGCTTTCTACTCGGTTGAAGGTGAATATTTGTCGTTGCTTTTGCTGGAAATTTCTTTCCTGACGTGTTTATCTATTTATAGATGAGATTATTCTGCTTGTGTATCCTATTTGTGTTTGGTTTTTGGTTGAAATTGAGAATCCATTGGAGTTTGGCAACGGTAATGTTTGCCTGTCCTTGTGTGCCGGCTGCCGGCTGCTGTATTAACAGCAGCCTTGGTGGATGGAACCATGGGGAGCCAGCTCCCGTAGCTTACAGAAGCAGCAGCTGGCTGTAGCTTACATAAAATATTTTATTTGAACATTTGGCATTAAGTCATGGCTCATGGCTCCATTGAGATCGGAAGAGCAAATTATTGATTCCCAGTTTCTTTAAAAAAGTTGTTCCTATCAATTAATTTTCTTGATATTCAAACTTCAAATACTCCTAAAGCTTGTAAAAGGTTGATGAAAATTTTCATGAAGACACTCTGACGGTCAAGTCAGTAAGTGACAACAAATTTTGAAATTTACAGAGGGCTGAGATGTGCAAAAGGTAGCTTGATTCCGAGCCTGTCTAGCCCATAGGAATCAAGAGACCTTTTCTGATGCTAATTTGGCTCTCAGGTGAAAGATGATTGAATGAGGAATATGGAGCAAATTAGTTGTGTAACGTGGGCATATATTTATTTATTATATTTGGTAGAGTTTTCGTGTGAAACTGAGGATGGTTGACTAAATTTAAAAGCTTCATATGAAGATGGGTATGTCTTTACATGCTTTCCTAAGAAGCTCCTTTTGAGGGGCTGCTAACCTTGGCCAGTATGCTAAATGTCTTGTTCGAATTCACTATTGTGTCTTGCTAATGATCATAATAGATTAGGAGCATGGTGAGCAATTAAGTCCATGGCATATAAGTTGTGGGGCCTACAAATGGTGTGGATAATAATACACAGCTGCATCACAAATTTGGGGACAATAATGCACGTTGTTCAAACAGCTTATAAGCTTACTTATTGGCTTATAAACTATGGGTGTAGAATTGTGTGCATTATTATGTACGCTCATATTTTGTGGTTTTCGCGGCTAATAAGCGATGGCTTATTTGCCAAACATGCTATATCTCATTATTAAGCCTATAGAACTAATCAGGTTTTTTTGGATTAAAATTTTTTTATCCAGCCCACAATAATTGTACAATACTTGCAAGGAGTGGTTGTGGATAAAAATTAACTCAAAATCTCATTGAATTTGATAATAATATACACTCTAGGTCCATTTGGCAACAATGATTAAAGTCATGTGAATGCTTACATCATTCATTCCATGTGACTTGATTAAGTTGTGAACCTGTATGCAAAAATTTGAATTTTAAATCTGTTTATAAACGACTGTCAAATAGACTTGTATCACAAAGATAAGGGGATAAAATTTTTTTTTATAGTTAGTGCATTACTTTTCAAACAAGGCTATGTTCTTTCCTTCTCTAACTATAAATAGATTTCCTTACTAGCTTATTAGATATGCTCAAGTTATATACAAAATATAATTTTGCTCACTTAAGTTTTATGGTCATTTACTGATTTGAGTATCAAGGTTCTTCAAGGAATTTTGTGCCTTCTTTTTACTTGCGTGGAAATATTATTTGGACCGAGAACTGTGACATTCACAAAACTAATTTCATACATTAGAAAAGACTTGTGGAACTAATTGAAATGTATGTTTTATGGGTGAAGTTTTACATTGCTAGTTGCCAGGGATTTGCAACTTTCCACGTAGTTGCTATTCTATGTTCTTGGAGGACTAGCAAAGCTTATTGCATCGTTGGCAGAATTTGACATTGGCAACTTTTTCACGAAACTTCCGTGTGCAGGTTGTGGGGGCGTACTCCAATTGCACATGTATCCATTTTTCTAATGGCAATTTTTGCTAATCATAATTAATGCCAACTCTATGTCGATGAAAATTGTTCTTGAAACGTAGAAGTTTGAAGGAGTCAAAGTTTTTTCTAGTTAGAAGAGCTATAAGTGGAAACTGGATCAAGGTGGCTTCCTCAAGAAGCTCTCTGCTAAAAACAAAAGCAGCAGGACGGGAAAGAAATAGTACACGACGCTCTTCCGATCTCTGAAACTAACATGACCCGCTTTGGTTGCCGTGCGGATCTAATTGCTAGTTGTCTTGTAGTAGTTTCATATCAACAAATCTAACTGCACACTTGCAGCTGCAACAATGCTCTCTTCGGGTTGGTTTTCTTTTTTATTTTGGCTTAAGTAACTACTTGAGCTGATCCATCATAGAAAGGAGCTAAGGTAAATTTGTGTTTTCATATTTTAAAGTGTATTTTGATTATTGAACTTTAAAAAATGGTTCTGAAGAATGATTGTATCGAAGTTGCAGAAGTGCATGGTCTATTAAATGTTTGCTAAATATGCAATTTCAGGCACAAGGGAGAAAATTGAAAATGAATGGGAAATTGAATTATGTAGTACTCTTCTATGTTTTCAGGCTGTTGCTGTAAGATGATATTAGGTTAAGACAAGTTGTGTCGATCTGTTTTTTAAGTTTGTTCTTTGCATTTTTTATGGATCGTCAATGCTTGAACTGATTGTGTTTTATGTTTCTTCTGCAGGTTATACAAGGAGATGTGCTGAAGTGTGATCTTCCATACTTTGACATATGCGTAGCAAATATCCCATATCAGATTTCCTCACCCCTTACTTTTAAGTTGTTGTCTCATCGTCCATTATTCAGGTGTGCAGTCATAATGTTCCAAAGAGAATTTGCCATGAGGCTTGTTGCTCAACCTGGTGATAACCTTTATTGTCGGCTGTCTGTAAACACTCAACTGTTGGCTCGGGTTAACCACTTGCTAAAGGTGGGAAGGAATAACTTCAGGCCTCCGCCAAAGGTTGACTCTTCAGTGGTGAGGATTGAACCAAGGAAACCACTTCCTCTGGTGAATTTTAAGGAATGGGATGGTTTGGTTCGAATTTGCTTTAACAGGAAAAACAAGACCCTGGGTTCAATATTTAGGCAAAAGAGTGTCCTTTCACTGCTAGAGAAGAACTATAGAACCTTGCAAGCTTTACAGCTTTCAAATGATGGGTTCTCAGATGACAAGGAAATGGCCATGTCTCTCACTGCTTTGGGAGACACACTCGGGGACCTAAGCATGGACATTGATGAAAGGAGAGACGAGGATGAGATGGAGATGGACGATGGGGATGCCAAAGCTGCAGATTTTAAAGACAAAGTTCTAAGCGTGTTAAAACATGGAGGTTTTGAGGAAAAAAGATCTTCCAAACTCACGCAAGCAGATTTTATGCACTTACTCGCCTTGTTTAATAAGGCCGGAATTCATTTTTCTTAGTTTTCCGAAAAAAAAATTTTGATATAAGTTTTGTTGTCGTCTTTAATATATCTACAGATTCTATACACATGTATGATTCAATATTGTTTTCTTTCACGATGATTAAAGGAATCTGGTTTCGATTGTAACTACTCTGTAGACTTGCATTTCCCTCTTTGGCTTGTCAGGAAGATGATGATCTTTGGTTGTTCAATGTACTAAACATCTGTGAGAAGCACTTTCAAAGTATCAAACACATTTTGAGTTTCAAAAGCTAGTTTAAGTTTCACCATAGACGAAATAAATTTGCATTTCTGATTTCATAAAGTTCATGTAAATGATACTCGAGTCAAACAATTTTCAATCAATTAGTGCCATGTCACCTAAAAAGATTCTTCAGGTAAGCGGGATGTTCTCTTCATTTAACATCAGCGGTTTGCAACAAATGCCTGTCTTTCAGTATGTTCATTTACAATGTCATCCAATAATCTTTTTGATCTTTGTTTCGTTTAACGTCAGAAGCCAGATTCCAAGATATTTTCTGCTCCATTTCGTGCTCATCTCTTGAGTAGGAACTGCAATCAGTCAACAACAGGCCAACTGAAGAACTCTTATTGAATCAAGATGAGAGTCAAAATCCCATGTTATTTATTATTACACCATGTAGAATTTGATTCTAATAAAATGACAATTATGGCCCTCATCTCAAAGAATGCATATCATCATAACTAGTTGAAAATGTGAAAATCTCAATTTTCCCATATATATGAGAAACATCTGAGGGTGATGGGTAATATTTGCTACTCAATATCCCTATTTTCTGAGGCAATCATTGACCAGACACAGCAATCCATATATCGAAGAGCTCAAATTTGCAGCATAATTTAGCCGTCGATGAACATGATGCCAAAATAGTTCACAGGTCATCATCTTCATTTTTGTCTAGAGAGGCAGAGAGGAAGCTTAAGATGAAGCCATCTAGATCACCTTCTAGGACAGAATCGGGATCTGAAACCTCATAATCAGTTCGGTGATCCTTTACCATTCGGTATGGCTGCCAAAAAATTAAAAATAAAATAAAATAAAAATAAGACGAAGCCGTTAGGAAGGGTATCTGTGGAATCTTGCTTGTAAAAATGAGAATGTTTCAAATGCATACGTGAAGAACATAAGAGCGTATTTGGCTGCCAAAGTTCATATCGGTGAGGGATACGGTGTGCTCAGCATTCATTTCAGCTTGACGTTGCATCTCAAGCTGATCCAAGCGAGACTGAAGCACGGCCATGGCAGAAGCCTTGTTTTGATGCTGTGATCTGTTGCCAGAACAAACCCATAACCGACATTAAAAAGGCAATTCCCAACTTCACGTCATGGTTCTTGCATTATGAAAAGCTTGGAGCTCAGAGATGACTTCTAGTTTTGCTTTAGTCACTCGAGGTTCCTTTTTGTTTCAATCTCGGCATTGCATCAACCAAATTAGTTGCTCAGTATGTGTGAGAGAGAAAAAGAAAAAGAGATTTCAGTGACCAAAGTGAACCAAATTGTAAGCATGACATATTTTTTGTAACGCAAAAGGCTGCATACCGTTCATTTTGACAAGTGGCACTTATTCCAGTAGGGATGTGAGTAATTCGAACAGCACTCTCAGTTGTGTTAACATGCTGACCCCCAGCTCCCCCAGCTAGATATCGCTCAATTTTAAGATCAGATTCATTAATTTGAAAGCGGGAAAATCCATCACCTAAGATTGGAATAACAGCAACAGAAGCAAATGAAGTATGCCTGCGCTTATTGCTGTCAAATGGTGAGATGCGTACTAAACGGTGTGCCCCAACTTCTGCTTTAGCATATCCAAATGCGTACTGGCCATCAACTCTGATTGTTGCTCGCTTAAAGATGCAATTGTGTCAAGATTAGCAAACTAACAGAAATCGCCAAGAAAACTAAAGACAATAACAAAACAGTGCAAATGAAATTCGTATATATGTTTACTTTGACCTCGGGCATAAAAAGAAATTTAATGAAGACAAGGAAATCAACACTGATTAACAACAATAAACCAGACAAGATAATAACCAAAATGATGTCTTGTAAATTTTGATCACACTAGCATATATCATTTTAACATCTTGAATGTACAAGCGCTTGTCATTGGTATATGGCTATATGTATTATCTCTTATTCACCAGATTTATCCTGGAGGGAGTACAGAGGACAGTCAACCATGTTGAACAGGCAAAACTGTGCAAGCAGACTCCATAAAACATCAAAGGCTACATAAAAATAAGTAAAAGCATAAGAGATGATTAGGCAACGAACCTTGATTCCTGCAATCTCGCCAGGCATTTCATCCACAACGGTAACACCAAAGCCTCGACGTTCAGCCCACTTCTTATACATCTGCATGACCATTGAAGCCCAGTCCATGCTTTCGGTACCCCCAGCTCCACCTTGAACCTAAATTTGTAGAAAAATGATTGCTTTCCCCAAAATGAATTCAGCAAACACACCGATATCTTGATAATTAAACCACCAAAAGAAAGTTAAGCATCCATCAAGAAATAGTGAAACAATTACACAATTTACACTAGGGGAAGAAACCAAATGCTGCTATCTTTTAAAGTTTTAAATGCACTAAATGGAACCAGTCCTACTATTTACCTCTATGAAGCAAGAACAAGAGTCTTGCTCTCCAGCTAACAAAGCTTCAAGCTCTTTTTCCTTGATATTTCTTCTCAATGTAAGTAAAGCTTTTTGCGATTCCTTTAATTAGGGGGGAAAAACAATAAGTTAAAATCATAAGGAAAGAATGATCTTTCTCAGAATTTATGTCATTCACACTAGTAGAAAACCACCAAGATGAATTGTTGATATAGTACTTTTGGAGGAGATCACATTTAAGAACAGCATTCCGGGTGAGTCTCCAAATGACAGTTTTTCTCTCTAATTTTTAGTATTTAAATTCTTAGGTGAATAAGTCTATTGTTATTTATATTTCATTTACCTATACATATATAAACTGCATTTTGTTAACAGACTAAAGTCATACAACTCAATGGTTAGGACAAAATACTTTAGATGACCGCACTAATTCTGCCAAGAGATGTGGATAACAGAAAAGAAGTTTTAGGAACAAATTAATATTTGATAAAAAGCATATATCATTACTGAAGCCATGTTAGTAGTAGAAACGAGTTGTTTCCTGCCAAAAGTAGAAGCAAAGTGAGACGCTATAAATGAAACAGACGAAAACATGCCTATAAAAGAGAATAATCGAGGGCCCACCAATTCTAGTTCAGCATCGTTCTCTTCCCGAGCAAGTTTTATCATATCAATATGCTCAAGTAGTTCCTGCTCAAATGAATTAACCTCTTTCATTTTTCCCACAAGTGAACCATGTTCACGGCTTATCTTCCCTGCATGTTTAGAATCATTCCATAGGTCTTCCTTACTCAGCTGTTCTGACAATATCTCCAGCCTGGGTATTAATTTTTCCCACTGTCAGCAAACCAGAAAGATAAGTAGAATTCACTGTTAAAACCATTTAAAAAATGAATAACATACGGTAGTTCAAAACCAACCACATAAACTGACATCAGCTATCTCAACGCCTCTTGAAACCCTAAATGACTACCAAGGAGCAATTTTTCACAAATATGCAGTTACATCTCTAAATGCTAATCCCTCCCCCCTAATGTAAATTTTGGTTTATCCTTATTTACTATTTTTTTATTTTTTATTTTTATTTTTATTTTCGTAAAATATGGCATTTGAAACAGCCAGGCAATCTTGCAAAATTCATAAGCACGTGATAACAGTAAGAATCAGTCCATCTCAACCGACGCATCCAAGTCCAGTAAACTACCTCATTCAGATTTTTTTTTTTTTAAATGAAAATTAAGAAAATATAAGGACTTCGAAAAAGTTCTGCTAAAGGCAATAAGAAAATTGGTACTTTAAAAGGAGAAGGAGAGACATGCCCAAACTAATCAGCATAACTAAACCATGACCAGCACGGGCAAGACATGCCCAAACTAATCAGCATAACTAAACCATGACCATCACGGACAGCAATCCATGAATAAGAAATAAACAAATTTCAAAATTGAAACGTCTATAGACGATTTCGCAAGTGAGTGAATTTAAATTCACTTTGAACACTTAGAATCACATGTACCCTAAGGCGTTTCTTGATTAGACGAATGGACTGAGCTATCGCAGAGGCATGGCTCTTCCAATCACTCTCATTCTCCTCGTATATGGTCCAACCATTAGCAATGATCCCCTCGACTGTGAGCCCGTCAGAAGTGGACTGCTCAGCTGCAGCTTGCGAACTCAAAAAACGTGCAAAAACAGACCCATATGGGATACTTAAATTTCCACGCGAAGTTGAAGAGAACCCACTATTTATACTGCATAAACAGACATGCCCAGATGAAAGATTTGAGCGTTCATTTGTGGGGTTGGGGGAAGTCTGAGAACGAGTTTCGCTCAGATATGAATAGAAATGGGTGAGCGTTTGAATTTTGAGAGTGGGATTATGAAATATCGTCGATGATTTCAGGGTTTGCAATCTTTTCAGTATGACAAAAGACATTCTTTTGATACAGCACAGTGAATTTGATCATTAACTCCAACGGGAAAAAGCCCAATTTTGCAGAAAGGGTTTAAGGCAGATAATTGTGAGTAGATAAAACGACGGCGTTAAGCGCTTCCATATGGATCGTTGCCTCATTCTAGCTCGTCCTGTTTTAAAATGCGTGTCTAGGCAAGGCCACCTCCCCACTTCACTTATAAGGTAAACGGTGAAAAAAAGGGTCAAGGAAGTCAATGAAAACCATTGACTATTAATTTTCTTTCTTTCTTTTTTTTTCCTTCAGTGTTAATGCTTAATCACATTTAGGTCATTTCATAGCTAATGGTTTAAATATTAACATTGGGGTATTTTTTTGTTTTGGCCTATTTAATAACTAAAAGTCTAAAACCTAATAACATTAAGCCCATTAGACATTGTCATTAATTCTAATAACAGTAGGAATCATCCACCTTTTGCCTTTTGAAAATACTAAATTATATAATATCTCTTAAAATTATAATATAGATATAATATTTATGCTTTTAGATTTTTTTTTTAATTTGGTATACATTATTTTAAATATTTAACAGTTTTAGATTGATTAAAAATAAAAAAAATCAAAAAACTCTTTTTAACACTTAAGCGCCGCCTAGGCATGCTTAAACTTGAAAATATTGAAGCTTATGATCGACGTTTTTCCACCATTCACGCTTTTTAGAACACTTATATAGTTTTACTACAATTTGTACATAATCATAATTCAAATTCTGGACAAGACATCTCGGTTCGATGTGTACCCCTTCCATCTCTCCTCTAGTTTTATATTAAAAAGAAAAAAAAAA
>CAVNYN010150506.1:2235-12812 GCA_963692815.1 Nyctanthes arbor-tristis
CCCCCCCCCCCCCCCCCCCCCCCCCCCCCCCCCCCCCCCCCCCCCCCCCCCCCCCCCCCCCCCCCCCCCCCCCCCCCCCCCCCCCCCCCCCCCCCCCCCCCCCCCCCCCCCGCCGCGGGTCCTTCCCGTGTCCTTGTGTTATGGGCATGTTACTTATTCTGTAAATTATTGTGTTCTAAGGTGCTGTTAATGTTTGCTGATATATTCAATCATTCGTTGGAAGGTCCACACACAATGGTTGGAAGCATACGTCATGGACTTTGAATATAGGTTAAACTGAATTGAATGGAAGCGATATATCTGATAATTCCTTTATTTTTGTTCTTGTTTTTGTGACCTCTGTTCCTCACTTCAATCTACTAAACTAAAAAAAATTTACTAAATTTATGTGAAGAAGTGCTTCATGTCCAATTTTGTTCTGTTCTATGGAGAAGGTGAGACCTAGCACGGAAATTTCATGCTTTCGTGTTTGAACTGAGTTTACCAAAATATATTTTATATACCTCATGGGTTGAACGAGAAAGTCTATGGTACACGTTTCCTTGAGGAGAGTTGTAGACTCGATACTCCTGGAAAATGGAGACGAGACAAGGGAAGAAAGTAGTAATATCGGTTTAGATAAACTCTCATATCTGTTCGTCAATTTCTCTTATACTTGGATTGCTATAAATTTTCTCTAGTTGAACTGAGTTGAGCTAAACTAGATAAGATGATTATATAGACATTACTAGAGAACAAATTAGAAGCATTCTCAACAATATACCTTAAAAAGAATTTTCAAGCTAGAAAAGAATAAAGAAGATCGATATTGTTGAACATTTGATCTGCTAAAAAGAACAGGGATACAACACAGTGCATCATATAAGTTTATTGGTCATTGTAGATCGGAAGAAATGAAATCATATAATTTAAATACAAATACCGGGAGAATCAAAATCTGATTCCATAACATTTTCTCCCTTCAAAAGTTCCTCGGGCCTTTCACGAATCAATAAACATCGACGGCACAAAGTGAAAACCATGTAAAAAGTTCTCATGGTCGCAACTAAATTTTGTGTTTTTCTCAACTGTGACACACAAAATCTCCTGCAACCACGTCCGCGTACTTGATTGTCTAAAATCCTGACCACATGGGAGAAGCGCTGGTAAGTTCAAGACATGAAAAGATTCATGAGTGCCTTGCGTCATTGGCTCTGGCAAAAGAGCAAGTCTTGGCGCTTCACCTCGTCTTTATATTAGAGTAGCTTTAATGTTTCTATGATGTTGCCAAGAGCTGCGTTGAACTATATATTCTCAAAGACTGGTACCTGCATACATATATGAAGAGAATGGAGAGAGTGACTCATTAGTAAATCATCATTAGTCGGAGCCCTAGTTTCCCTTTTACAGCTGATGAACCTAAGGGAACTACTTTTAACTTATCACAATTCTTGACAATCAATAGCAAGGAAACCTAGTCTATAAGTTCTTTACGGAAGTCTGTTAGATGCATAGTGAATATTTGAAACTAGATTGGTATATGCACCAGCATTTTTTCAGGTATTGGAGACGATAAGACTGAGACTTCACCATCATAAAAACAAGTCCATGTGATTCAAATAATTCAAGTTTGACTGACACCGGCTGACATACCTATTCTGCACTAATATTGCGAAGCTTGCTCAAAATCTCAGCAAAATCAGCAGGAGGAAGCTGTGAGAAGTGTAGGCTTTTACCCGTGATTGGATGTTGAAACCTGAAACAGAAGACACAGAAGTTATTCCATATTCCAGACTGTCTACTTCGGGAAGGATGTAGAAATTTTTTCTCACGGGCTACTAACTAAAAAAAATTATTTCCACTTAAAAGTGCATGTAAAAAGAAAAATCTTTTTTCTCCATGTAAAAATAAAAAAAATTCTGGTTGGATCCGTCCATGGTCTACTATGTTTAAACTTAAACTAACAGGTAACCGTACCCAAGACTTAAAGCATGGAGGCAAGGTCTGTCTATTCTAGCAATAAGTTGTGCAATTTGCCTATGAGAACAGGAGGGATTCCTTGACTGAAGCAATGAAAGGGCCATGCTCTCAGTTCCTCCATACACTTCGTCTCCTAAGAGCGGTACACCAAGATACTTTGCATGGGCACGTATCTATTTCAAAACAGCAATTAGGGTTATCAGCAACCAAATGTGGACTAGCAACTTATAATGAAATAAACTGCATCATGTCATCAAATCTAGAACTGTCTTACGTATAAATTAAATGTGTGCACAATGAAACTACTAGCCACAAGTTTACCAAGGCATGTGCCTGAAAGCACCACCTTGGCGGCTAGATGTGCTTTGCAAAATGGGGAAAAGGAAAACCAAAAATAAAAAGCTTCCGATCTCCTATCCATTAAACAAAATAATATTAACCAATGATGACCACCAAATACCATACCTGATGAGTGCGTCCAGTTTCTAGCCTCCATTCTACCAATGCACAGCCACCAGAAGCTAGTATTTCAATTACTTTGTACCTGATTACCATTCAACTAACTTGGTAAATAACTGAAGTGATTATGGGTATATGCAGTAAGATAAAAGCTACCAGCAACATAAGCATTAGAATTGCATGAAGGCTTGGTAAAAACGAGGACAGAAAAGAGGGAGTGATCCGCAGATTGCAGAGAGAGAGAGAGAGGGCTGACTAAGAATAAATTAGAAACCAAAAAAAAAAAAAAAATTATTGACATATTCGATGAATTACAGTGAATCTATTTTTAGAACCTCTGCAATTATAAGAAGAAAAGAAAAAAACAATACCCCCTCTGCAAGGCAAAAAAAAAAAAACCCAGTTAATGGAAAGTTCATAAACTGTTTGGGGAGTCCCGATGGGGTTATCCATTTAGCAGTAATAAAACCCAGTTAATGGTAAATAACTGAAGTGATTATGGGTATATGCAGTAAGATAAAAGCTACCAGCAACATAAGCATTAGAATTGCATGAAGGCATGGTAAAAACGAGGACAGATAAGAGGGAGTGATCCGCAGATTGCGGGAAGAGAGAGAGAGAGAGAGAGAGAGAGAGAGAGAGAGAGAGAGGGCTGACCAAGAATAAATTAGAAACCAAAAAAAAAAAAAAAAATTATTGACATATTCGATGAATTACAGTGAATCTATTTTTAGAACCTCTGCAATTATAAGAAGAAAAGAAAAAAACAATACCCCCTCTGCAAGGCAAAAAAAAAAAACCCAGTTAATGGAAAGTTCATAAACTGTTTGGGGAGTCCCGATGGGGTTATCCATTTAGCAGTAATAAAACCCAGTTAATGGTAAATAACTGAAGTGATTATGGGTATATGCAGTAAGATAAAAGCTACCAGCAACATAAGCATTAGAATTGCATGAAGGCATGGTAAAAACGAGGACAGATAAGAGGGAGTGATCCGCAGATTGCGGGAAGAGAGAGAGAGAGAGAGAGAGAGAGAGAGAGAGAGAGAGAGGGCTGACCAAGAATAAATTAGAAACCAAAAAAAAAAAAAAAAATTATTGACATATTCGATGAATTACAGTGAATCTATTTTTAGAACCTCTGCAATTATAAGAAGAAAAGAAAAAAACAATACCCCCTCTGCAAGGAAAAAAAAAAAAAAAACCCAGTTAATGGAAAGTTCATAAACTGTTTGGGGAGTCCCGATGGGGTTATCCATTTAGCAGTAATAAAAGAATGGAAGTACTGAGGATCTCATATCACCTACTAGCAGCGTAACGGGCCTTTTGACGGGTATTCAATCCAGAAGCAGCAATCATACGCAGCCTATTATTCAAATCACGACCTATTGGGATTTCAACCCGCCCGCAAGTTGATGAAGGCACCCCACATGTAAGACTAACGTAAACTCTCTTTATGGTGTGTTTCTTGAATTGTTCAGCTAAATGACCATGAGAAATTTCATCCTGCACAGAAACACAGCATATAAGAGCGAATCCAAATTTACCCATTTCAGAATTTGGAAGCTGGTATCACCTTTGCAACCACAAGCAATCCACTGGTGCCTTTGTCTAACCTATGCACAATTCCAGGACGGATAGATGCTTCTGACAGGCCAGAAACTATATCACCATTGTAACCTTGATTCGTCAAGAAAGGACCCAACTCATCATCTGAAGCATCATCTCTTTCAGACGGTATTTCTGGATTGAAATATGATACAGTAGGAAGCCTGCAATGACGAAGAATACCATTTACAAGCGTCCCAGATGTGTTGCCTGGTGCAGGGTGAACAACCTATACCACAAAACCCCTTTTGAGATTTCCAACGGCTAAACATGAGCAGGAACAGCCAGAAACAACTTGTAATGCATTCCTACACTGAGTGAAGAATGAGAAAATGAGTTCTAGTTTATTTCTCCTCTCCACAAGAAAAAAATCAGATTTTGCAATACGACACAAAATATCTGTTTTCTTGCTGAGATTATAAATATCAAATTCTGCCAATTAGAACATAATAACTAGCATTTTAAAGCAATGAGTTTAAATTCTGTTTCATCTCTGAATAGGCATGCTTGCAATAGGTTACTAAACTTGTGTCGTATTTAGTAACTCCTTATAGTCTTTTACATTACCAGTAGCTAGAAGTCGATGCATTCTGCACATACCAACACCAAATCTATTTTGAAGAAGAATATGTATATGGTGTGATAACAGACTTTAATGTTACCCAGCCCCCTAAAAAAAAAAGACACGAATGGCTCCTTCAAACACAATCTACGGTCAACCACAACATGAATGAGTAAAGATAGATAGTAGCTGTTGTTCAGCAAAAACATGACCAAGTTGGATAGTTCACAGCCACAGTTGTGCCACATAATACTATCAGCCAAGTCAGTCCTGCTGCTCATTTGGACATGAAACTGATTCCAAGGACTCTCTTGGTAAAGATATTAAAGTTCAGGCTGACATTTTAAAGTTTAGGCACAATCTACAAGTATCTCCTAAAGTTAAGTGATGAACCAGGTTTAACTGAGCAAATATGCCCCTAGGAAGAAATGTAACACAAGTGGGTACTGCTAATTGCTCACTTGCACGGGAAAAGATATTCTTGTTTCATTTACTTGAGTAATATATTACACTAGATCATTGTCACCAAACTCTAGTGTAATATCCAAGTAACATGCATTTCGTGTTAAAAAGTATGGTGTTCTTGAAGTAAATATAAAATGCATGTCTTCCAAAAACTTATCAACTTCTATAAGACAGAAACATATTTCTCCTTTAGAAAAATGATAAAAACCAGAAAACATCCATAAAATCATATCATCTGCAGGGCCGATCCTGAGGTGAGGCCCAAGAGGCCATCACCACCATTTTGGAACTCTAAGGGTGCCCAAAATGGACTGAAGTTTTTTTTGTGTGTGTTTGTGTGCGCGCGAGCGTATAAAAATTACGGAGATCATTCTTTGTGGCTAGTTTTTTATCTTTTGGGGGGTGAAAAGTGATTTTTGTTTGAAATGTGCGGGGAAAAAGTGGAGAGAGATCATAGGGAAATGTAAAAAATTATTGTTTATAGAGAATGTGTGATTGATATGAGTTTAATTTGTTGATAGACTTTGAAGTGAAAAAATAAGCCCCAAAGAACAAAGATCGGAACGTTGATTCCAGCAAACAGCTCAAATGGTTTGGGCTCCATAAAATTTTAGTTACAACTGACGTTCGAATCCCTCCACCATCATATCTACTGTGCATGATTTTTGGTTTAATAATAGGTATGGTTAATTTTTTAGTTTTTTTCCCCTAGTTAAATAAGTATTTGATTTTATTTGTTTAATTTTTGTTTTCTCCTTTTAAGAATGTTCAATTTTCCTGATTTGAATTGTCTATATAGCATTATGATGATTCAAAGCATTTTTATTTTTCTTTTAATTAAAATCTAGGTGGTCCAATAGGGTATTTGATATTTATGTCAATAATAAATTAATATGAGTAAGAAAAGAATACTTCTTCTCTTAAAGATGTCTTTTATAAGTAATTAAGGTAACTATAGAGCATATTTTTATTTTATTATTTGATATAATATAAAATATTTTAAATATTGTGTGTTGTTTTGTGTAAAAAATAAAATTTGAATATATACTACAATTTAGGGGGCCCATTTTTATGTCTTCCACTCCGGGCCCAAAGTCGTGATAATCTGATGCAAACTTAGAAAGCTTGCTTTCTTTTTACATAGACATGTGATAACTAAATATGTATATTGTAAACCACTCGAATATTAACAAGTATGCAAGTCCGTGACAAAGTGAGAAAATTAAAAAAAAAAAAAAAAATAAAATAAAATAAAATAATATAAAATTGATTCTTATCTCACTTCTCCATTTGAATGAAATCAATGAATAGGTCGTTATACAAATTTTCTTATTGTCATCAATTAATATGCATTATTGAGTATTCTACCAGAAAGTAGATAATTAACTTATAGATCACATCTGATATCTGATATCACAATGCATTGATAAGAAACCAAATGGTAATAACTTTGAAATGAAAAGCCATTCTGGTCCCCAGTTATAAGCGTTATCTGTATAAAGTGTCTAAGAGATCATGTATCAGAGATCTTTAACCAAATTAGTTAGAAAATTTCTGCAGAATGTAAAATTGATTATACCAAGTGCCTGATCTTATAGATTGTTGAGTGAGAATTTGAACAGTCTAAACTAATCTTTTACCTTACCAATTTTTAACAGTCAACCCGAACTCAGATAACAGGAATGACTAGCGTGCAACAATGCAGCCAAATGATGATAGGAAGAGACATTGCTAGCCAGTTCCATCACATGAAAACATTTAAAATACTTCAATTATCATGCATTATTTATGCGCAAAGAGTTCTTGTCAAAATGAAAGCTGTCTTAAGCACAAAATTTTAAACATAATTCGAGGGAGGCTAAATGATTTTAGAGGTCTCACCATGTGTGCAGGCTTGTTGACAACAAGCAGATGCTCGTCTTCATATATTATCTCCAGTGGAATATCTTCTGCCTCAGCCCTCAAAGGCTGCAACTCCTCTATCGTGCAACTCACCAAATCCCCCTCCCTCACCAAGTGTGAAACCTACAGAGCATAATTCATTGTCACTAACCAAACCCATTTATTATTTCATTGTCCCTCATTCTAGGTCAGCTATGCATTCCCGAAACTAGATCATAGTTTTAGCGTTCTTCAAAATCCCACCCAAAAGATCAAAACTTCACCTTTAAAGCCTAAAACGTGAGAAACTCATCTTAAAATGTTGAAGTATACATACATTCCTTGAAAACCAGTCCAAAAAATACGTGATATAATTTGAATGAAACCAATGTGAGAAGGGGGGGGGGCGCAAATGCTAAAAGAACAGCTCCAAGAATATCTTTCAGAAAATTTTTAGTCTGGACCCTCTTTTGCTTAATTCTGGAAACCCTGCTTTTAGTTAATATTCAAAAAGTAAAAACGAGGGTTAGAACGAGGCACCTTACTGATGACGCGGCCATTCACAGATACAAGGCCCGAGCGAATGCTGGATTGAACTCTGGCTCTACTAACCCCACCAATTCGAGAAGATAACCAAGAATCCAGTCTCAGCTTGCCGGATTCCACTCCAACCGTATCTTCAAGTTTAAGACCAGAAAAATTGTTCAGTCGGCCGAGAGCTCCCTGGGTATCATCGGAATCTGGATATCCGGCAGAAATTGAATTAGTATTAGAATACAAACAGGCCCTGATGATTCTTTGCACTTGCGATAGAGAGCAACGTCTGAGGTTTATCGAAAAGGCGGCGGTAGCTGTGCAAGAGAGTGCATTCAGGGAGAGCATTTCTTCTATTTACCAAAAAGTAATTCTGAACATCTCCAAGTCAAAATAATATCTCATTAGCGAATTTCTCTAGGCCTTTGAAGAAGAGTACTGCTATGCTACTACAAGAATGACAGAGACGGCAAGGGTGATCAAGCAAGCGTGTGCCGTTTGAACTTTGAAGTTAATAATCATTGCCGCTGTACAGTTTGATCCGAAAATTTCTAAGGAGACCTCTTTTTATTTGGGAGGAGTCACGGCTCTTTATTATTGGGAAATTAAAGGGCCTGCTTCTTCATCCCCAATAACAGGGGATAATATGTGCGGGGGGAGAGGTGATGTTTGATTCTATCATATTTTTATTTTTTAATAACTTATAGGGGAGTCCCTTTGAGAGAGCATATTGCTATTTTTTGTAAATTCTATTTCTACTTAAAAGTTTCTTACATTTTTACACACACGCATGTGGTCATGTATTGTTTTTTATTTGAATATGATGTGATGTGTAGAAGAACGGAATCATACCAAGTTACGATCTATGTAAAGGATGGAAATGAGAGGACTAGTCCTAGATGGCGCTGACTTGGGGCAAAATTCTGTCGATCTCAAAGGCTTAGCTTGGGCTTTTAAGAGGCATGATGAGACCCAATATTATGGTTGCTGTAAGTGCAACACTACTTTTGTCACATCCTTATGTTCAAATATTATTATTATGTCAACAATCGTCTAAAATGTAAGCCAACTATTCCATTAAACCTGCCGGTGAAATGTCTTCAAAGATGCAGTATATAATGTAGAACTGAAGATGAGAATGATATTAGAGAAAAACAAAACAAAAACAAAAACAAAAGAAAAGTTTTGAATATTAGTGGAGCAACAACCAAAAGTAGATAACTTTTAATACGATATAGCGTAGCAGGCTTAAGAAACAAATTTATGTCAACGAGATAGAGAACTAGTGTGAGATGAGTGTCTAAGTGGAGATTGCAACCAAGAAATACAGAAGTAAAGCCAGAACATGTGCAATTGCCATAGCATTGTAACTGATTTGGGTACAAATTGCGGACTTGTTACACAGCCATAGCACATGTATAAGCATGACCACTATTGTTTCATCCATGAAGGCCAGTAGATCAGAGCATTTCGTCGTGAAAGGGAAGGGTCTAGCTGTCATTATCACATTCTAGATCTCATTCCTTTTTAAGTCTTGACATCTGTGTCCTTAGTCCCCCCTCAATCATGAGTCCAAACATCTGTGTTTCATAAGGGAAACAATGAATTCAACTGTCAAGAAATCTATACTTAAAAGCACAAACAACAACGTGAAACTGAATGAGTAACTAAAATCTTAGGCAGAAATGTATCTAGCAATTGGAGGCTTGTAGGTCTTGCTCAAGATCTACAAGCAGGAAATTTGCAGAGTTTTTTTGTAGGAAGTGTGAATCAGGAAACATCTAAACTTCTCGATGTCACCCTTCTTTACTTCCAAATAGGCAGAGGTTTGCTTGGTCAGTGGGAAAATGGATGTGAAAGACAACTTCTAAACATTCAGTTAAACAAACGAAGACAAAATGCTTAATCCAAAAAGCAGGACACATCACACGGATTAAGCACCTAATTGTGAGACCAATAATAAACATAAAGTACAAAAACAAGCCAATTGCACAAAGATTTATATTGGTTCACATTCAACACAAAGCTACATTCACTTGCACTTTCAGATCTTTGTTTCCTCGACAATATTGGAGTTGCTTAAATATAGGCACTAAAAATCCAAGACTCACAGCCAATTTCTCTCTGGGGTGGCCTCAAGCGGAAAAGACAGCCCTTCAAAATCAATTTCCCAAGCATTACCACTAGTGTTCCCCATGTTAGAAATGCTCGTGGCATAACCATCTAATTGAAAAAATAATGGAGAAAATAGTTCATTTTTTTCTGCATCGAATGGAATCTCTCAGTTGCAAAGCATTATCAACTAACATTCTTAAGAAATTCAGCGAGTCGAGTTCTAAATTTATTCCCTAATGAAAATAAGTTCAAACCGAAATGCTTAGTTCATTGATATTAGCAAAATCAATTGCAACAATGAAACACTGAGTACACATCCCAAAAATGGATGCTTTCGCATGAAATTCATTGTGTGAATTCTTAAATCTCACCTCAATTCTCATCCAATGAATGAAGGGCTGGTATTACTTAAACGGTATTCTACCTCCAAATAGAGAAGAGATGTGCTCATTTTTTGAAATAATCAGAGTAATTTCATATCCAAATTACAATAGCAAAGCACAAACATTTTAGTACCCCATTATTAGTACCCTAATATCATCAAACATGATGAAAGCTAACAAATCGATTCAGCCGGACATCAATATCACAAAATCGGACTTCAATAATGTAGAGTTAAAACTTACAAATACTCCAATGTGGAAGGAACACTGTGCAATGTTAACTCCAGGGTGCTGCTTGATTGGGGGAGGGAGGACAGCCACTGACGAAGGAGCGCTGGTGTTTGGGAGAGAGAAGCGACAAGCCTGGAAGGGACTGATTTTGTGGCAGGGAGAGTGGGTTCTGGGTTCGAACTGACACGGAGGCGATTGGGGGGAGGGCGCACTGAACTGCCAATGGAGGTCACCGGTGATGGCGGCCGAAGAGGAGTCAGTGTCGCGACAGGAGGAGGTGAATTTTTTTTTTTTTTTTTTGAGGGGGGGTGGGGACAGGGTGGGTTTTGGGTTAGGACCGACGGTCGGGGGGTTGTGTGAGGCTGAAACTTGGTTCCTGCG
>CAVNYN010151182.1:350-22539 GCA_963692815.1 Nyctanthes arbor-tristis
CCCCCCCCCCCCCCCCCCCCCCCCCCCCCCCCCCCCCCCCCCCCCCCCCCCCCCCCCCCCCCCCCCCCCCCCCCGCATCGTTCATGATTAATGAATTTGTTCAATTAATTATTGTAATTAAAAAAATTTCCGACATGTGAAATTGTGAAAATTTTATTGATTTATTTATTGGGCAAAGCGAGGGAGATGGGTTTGGAGACAGCAAATACAGATCGGTGTGCTTGATGAGTCTAGGAAGGAGATGCAGTCTGTCGGAATGAATTCAAGTATTAGAATTTTTGCACCTCCTTCGACCGTTAACATTTCTACCTTCGGCTAATTTACCTAGTTGCAATTTACTCTCTTTCTTTAGTTCTTTTCCTTCTTCCCTTTTTTTTAAAATTATTATTATAACCCAGGATACATTTGTAATCCAATTACAATTGGTATCATTTATAGCTGATGTTATAATTCAAACTTATGAACATAAGAAGAATACATCTATCTAGATAATTATATATCATTGACAACCAGCAATAAGATATGTCTATTTTCTTTTCTATTGTGTGCATAAATTAATTTGAATTATAATTATAATGTCAAATGGTTATTATCAAGTAATTATATCTATATATGCATATATATTAGGGAAAAAATGATATATAAAACTTTGTAATGACATTCTAGATGTCGATAATTCTAGATATGAATACCCATCTTTAGATGTGATAACTAGAGATCATAGGGATTTGACCCTATATGCTAAGTCTAGGGCTTAATGACATGTATGTAATAAATCAAGCTGGTAAAAAATTTTTGAAAGCGAAGCTGGTAGAATTTAACTATAAGCTGAGGACAAGAGAAAAGAAAAATTAAAGGTTGTAATGGATGCGAAATAAGGTTGGATCTCATGGATAAAACCAAGTCTTATAGCAGCTAATTCTAATAGCTTACCATCAAAGAAGATCATGAAGGAATAACAAATTATCCTGCATACATGTTTAATAGAGTATTGAAAACAAAAGCCCCAAAAAGTTTGAGAAGAATATGATCTAAGAAACAAAGAAAAATGCATAGAAGAGTGGATACATGCATTACTCAAGCATTACGATTGCAAATTTGAATAGTTCCATAACTGTCACATACAGATAATGCTTATAAACATCCATTAGCAAATAATCCTAGAGTAAAATGTTTTAAATGGAAAAGGTTAACGCGAATCCAATGGAAACTGAAAAAGTTGATCCTTTAATTCTGGAGTGACTTTGAAGGCCTTGCTTTGACGGGCTTCCATGCCCTTTTCCTTGCACTCTCATTTTTCTCTTCATCAACCTCAACTTCTTTCATGCCTATTTGTGGCACCAAAGGTTGTTCCATGTCCGCTTTAGTGTCTTTAGGAACATCATCATCCTTAAGACCTTAACTCTTCTTTTTCCCCTAACGGGCTGAAACCTGTGTAGTACTAGAAATCATGATGTTTTTTAGAGGTTGACGATACTGTTGCTTTCTTCCTAGCTTGACAATGCCCTCGAGAGTTGGCTACCGCATTGTCGGCTTTCTTGGAGGTCACAGCGGACACTAGATGAGCCACTTTCGTCCCATTCCGTTGTTTTTTTCTTCTCAGAAGCTCTTTCAGCGCTATCAACAAAAATCAAATGGTCAAGGATAACGATATAATTTACTACAGGTTTTACAAGGCAAAGTATACTATTTACAGATTAAAAAAAAAAAAAATCTCAAATGAAGACTGGTTGCAGAAACCTAATTGTGTCAGTTACAAAATAGCTATAAAATTTATGAGACAATCCAAATCCATGGTCCAATGATGAGATTACCTCTCAGGAATATCAAGAGTTTGTCCCTTGTCCATATTTCTCACTGAATCCTTTTCGAAGATCTGCGGAAAGATTATCCTAAGTTAAAAAAAAGGAAAGAAACAAGCTTTAATATAAAGAAAGTAGTAAAATAAAGCCCACAAAAGACTTCAAATTCAAATCTCAAGCAAAAGAACAATAACCCTTTAATTCACCTGCTTAAATTCTAAGGGTGGATTTTTCGGAAACCAGAAAGAATAAGATTTCAAAGCAAACGCACTAGGAATCTTTCTCATTGACATGTAGAAACTTTTTTTTTTTTTTTATGTCAAGAAAATAAAAACAAGAAAATAAACAAAAACAGTGAAAAAATAAGATCATAATAAACTTTAAATTTCAAATCCCAAAAGAGACAAAGGAAAAACAATGAGAGAACACACACGCGCGCACAACCCTTTGATTCACATTTTACAACATGGTGGATTTTTAGAAAAGTGTACTAGCAAAATAAGAATGATGATTAGTAAAATAAAATAAAAGCAAGGAAGCATCTTTTAATTGACTTCCTTAAGAACTATTCTACGTTGATAAATATCAATAAACGATATAAGAATGAAAACCCACAAAAGAGTTTAAATTAATTCTTAATTCCATAAAATTTAGCAAAAAAATTTCTTTGATTCACAGTTTACAATCAAGCCGAATGGTGGATTTTCAGAAAAATAAAGAAGGAAAAAAACAGAAAAAATAATAGAGATCGCAAAGTTAAGCACCTTGCTTTATATATATATATATATATATATATATATATTAAAAAGTGAATTCCTTTCAAGAAAATGGAACCACTGAGCTATAATTGACATAAATAGTAAAAAACACATGAATACTAAATTAAAATTTTTTTAAAAAAAGAAGAAATAAAATCAATCGCGGACGCGGATTTAACTAAAACCCTAGGAGTAAAAAAAATAATTAAGAGCAAAATCAAGTGTCATTTGATGAGAATCTTGACAAATTTTCATATGGAAATGACGTAAAATCAATAACTAGTAAAATGAGCTTGCCTTAGAGGAAAGTACAATAAGGCACATATTGTACTGGTGAGAGGGTTGGTGACGAGGAAAAGTTTACGATGTCCTAGGGATTTTGATTAAGACGGCAAATGATTGCCAGCAGCGAAGAAAATGGTTTTTCTGCTTGCTTTCGTATCCTTATTGCAATTTCAAGGCCTCTTCGGTAGGGTTTAGAAAGGAGAACTAAAAATGATTCAGCTGCTTCATGGGGCCTTGTGCAGTGGGAGATGGGAGTGTTATATATGCAGTGAAATGGCAGAGCACGGGCTCCGTATGGTGTCTCCATCCCATTTCCTCGCACGGGCCTTGTTGCTCTGTATCATCAAAAAGTTGAGTCTGGGACAAGAAATTAATATAGTCCTGCCCAAAGCCCTCTGATTTTCATTTTAAATGTTACAATTAGGTAGATAAGCTTTATTTGTAAATAGTTATACAAATAAGAAGGTAAGAATATTTTTTCTTTGCATCATTCTTAAAAATTTTGAGCAACAGGGAAAGCGAGAGATGCTCCAACGTATCCATTGCACAATATGATATACTATTACAAATTGTCACATAAGTGAGGTGTATTTATGTGTGGACCTCTTAGCAACTCATGGATCCAGACATGTGCTGCGTGCTCAACGATACACATAGTTGGCATGAATACGATTAATTAGTAAAATTGCGACTTTCGCTTGTTTAGCCTACTTTTACTTGTTTAAATATTAAACAACTGGAATCTGATTGCTTGCACACGACTTTGGGCACTACTCACGGTACGAAGTTTCAGCTTATTATTTTGCCTTCCTGTATATTTTTTACAGTGAGACTAAGATTTGGTTGGATTGTATTCCCACGTTTTTTTGGCCCTCTCTTGCTAGGAGGGTGACTCGTGATTCACTGAATACGCGGTCTCTTTTTTTTCCTTAGAAAAAAATATTTATATTTTGATAACTAAAAATCGATTTCTAAAATCAACATTTTGAGTTTTGTTTAAAGTTAATTGAGATCAAAGTGTGTAAGCCATTCACATTGTCGATGTGTACAAATACTATCTACTTTATCATCATTACTATTTTACTTATCAATACGTACACTTCAGGTATTAATAATTGCTCTTTTAATTGTTTGACATTGTTAAGAATTATTATTAGTTAGTAGTTTTCATTAATTTTGTCTTTTAATTTTAATTTTACTTTGATGTTTTTCCTTTCAATTTTTTTACCTGATGCTTCACTGCGACTAAGGAATTAACAACGAACCGAAATCTGCTATAGAATAATTTCTATATATAGATTATTAGAAGACAAGTATTTGACTATTTCTTATGGAATTATCTTAATTAATTATATACTAGAGTGGCGATGGAACATGGAAGCCCAAACAGCAAACGAGTAACAGTACTGTGTGCGCCAAATACTTAAAACGAAAAAAAAAAGAAAACAGTTGACTTCTGAGAGATAAAAGCAAGAAGGCATATACATTCTTCTCTTATACGTGTGTATAAGAGATCAAAACAATTCCATTTCTGAGAAGTGAAGATTACTAATTCTCAACTTTTGAGGAATCATTCATCGTTGGTTGTGAATGTCTCATTTTTTTCAATCTTTTCGAGGACCTTAGTTTTGTAGGAGCAAGTTAGAAAGGTTGAGAAATAGAATATATATAGAAGTTGGTTTCCTTTGTTTGCCAAGGGGGACTTGAGACCTTGATATTCTCTTCTCCCATCCAGGTAAACGGAATGATACCAGAACATATTTTCAGAAGAAGCTTTCAACATTGTATGCGTCTGACTTGTTTTTCAGACGATAAAGGCAGTTATGCATATTGTTAAAGAATTTATATCTCCCCTCATCTTTTGCATCGGTGGCGGAAGCAGCCAGGCTTTTATGGGAAGATATGAAGTCATGAAGAAGAAATTGGGGGAAGAAGAAGATAACATATCATGAGTGATGATCTGGAGTCCACGGCGGGCTTCTTAAGCAACCCATTGTAGATTAGAAAATAAGAAAATTAAGAGGGGGTGGTGACAGAGAAGTAGCAGTAGGGGCGCTATTTTTACTAGTCAAAGTTGTAGTAACCTAGTAGGTCCCGTTGAGCCCACTATGGGCTCTAGATTATTTTCAAAGATAATATTTTGTAATTTAATTTTTTGGGACTTCTTTTTGTTATTTTCTAAACTTAAAACATACGGGAACTAATATGAGTTCATAACTGTGAAATTGGACAAAATGAGATAGCCGGGAAGAAATGGGAGAATAAGAAAAATTTTGGGGTGAAATCAACGTAAGAGAAAAGGATAACTGCATTAATTGAAATGTTTGAAGAGCAAAATGTAGAGCGATAATTTATCCATGGTAGAAAATGCCCAAGTCTCATCCCTTTGATTCTAGGAGTGACTTCAGTGACCTTGGCTTAACTTGTTTCCTTGCCCTTCTCCTAGTACTTTCCTCTTCTTTCTTTGCCTTATCAACCTTGAACTCTTTGATCTATGTGTTGAGCGCAGAACGTTGATCCTTTTCATTGATCACATCAGTATCTTTAGACACACCCTTATCTTTGACCCTTCTTTTTCCCCAGTGAGGCCCAAACCCGGTGTAGTAATAGAACTCATGATGAGGATTAGAGGTCGACGATATTGTTTCCTTTTTCTTGGCTTGACGGCGACCACGAGAGTTGGCTACCACGTTATTGGGTTTCTTGACTGTTGTCCTTCTCTCTGCCTTGACACTGGTTGAGCCATTTTTATCACGTCTTGTAGTTTCTTTGATCTTATCTACTCTTTCATCCCTATTAACAAAAATCAAATGGACAAACATAATGATATATTCTAGTACATGTTTTACAAGGAAAAATCTAATCTAGAGAGAAAAATTCATGAATCAAAATTAGTCGCAGAAGACTAATTGTTTTCTATATATCAATTAGAAAAGAGCAGTAAAGTTCTTAAGCCAATCGAAATTCAAAGCACAATGAAGAGATTACCTTTCAAGAATATCAAGAGTTTGCCCCTTATCCATATTAATCTCAGAATCTTTTTCACAGGTCTGCATAGACATTATTAAGTATGTTACAAAAATAGAAAGAAGAAAGAAGAAAAATCCCACAGTAGACTTCTAATTCAAATCTCAAACAAAAGAACAGAAACCCTTTAATTCACATGCCTAAAATCTATCAGTGGATTTTTCAAAAATTGTAGTGGGAAAAGAAATTCAAAGAAAAAGCACAAGCATATTTCCCATTAACACATATAAAACTATTTTTATTTCGAACAAGTAGAACCGTCTGAGCTTAAATAAACGAAAAGACAAAAAAAATTAAACTCATAATAATACACTTTAAATTTCAAATCCTGAGGAGAAACAATGGAAAACAAAAAAGAAAAAGCCTAAAAAACAAAACAAAACCTTTGATTCACATTTTATAATATGGTGGATTTTAGAAAAGCCCAGTATGAATATAAGAATAATGAAAAATAAAATAAAAGCCCAGTAGGAATATAATTAAGAATAATGAAAAACAAGTCAAAATAAAATAAAATAAAATAAAAGCAAACAATAAGCTTTCCGTTGACTTCCTTAAGAACTATTTTATGTCGAAAATTTTAATCACACGAGCTAGAATAAACAATAAGAATGAAAGCGAACAAAAGACTTTTAAAATCTTAATTTCCTAAAATTCAAAAAAAAAATCCTTTGATCCACATTTTATAATCAAGCAGACTAGTTCATTTTTACAAAAATAAAGAAGCAAACAACTGAAAAATAAAAGCACAAAAGTTTCTTGGATAAAAAAAATTCGTTATCAAGAAAATGGAACCACTGAGTTATAATAGAAATAAATAGTAAAGAACCAATGAGTAAAAATTTAAAATCTCAAAAAAGGAATTAATAACAATCAACCGCAAAGGTAGATTTTTCTGAAACCCTAAAAGCAAAAAAAAAAAAAAAAAGGAGCAAAATCGAGTGACGTTTGATGAGAATCTTCAATAGATCTTGACGAATTTTCATATAGAAATGACGTAAAATCAATGACGAGTAAAACGAACTTGCCTTAAAGGAAGGCACAGATTGCACCGGTGACAGAGTTGGTGATGGTGAAAAGTTCATAACATCCCAGGGATTTTGATTAAGACAACAAATGATTGCCGGCAGCGAAGAAAATGGTTTCTGTGCGTGCTTTCGTATCCTCATTGCAATTTCAGGGATCTCTTCTGTAGGGTTTAGATGGGAGAAAAAAATGATGCGGCTGCTTCGTTGGGCACTTGTGTAATGGGAGACGGGAGTGTTATATATGCAGTGGCAGAGCACACGCTCTATATAGTGTTTCCAACCAAAGGAGGCCCCACTAATTCTGTACCTCTAGTACATTTTCAAGTAAATACGTATGTCCCATACGGTGAAAGGGATTGCGAGAGTGGGAAAAAGAAGAGAATTGTTAAATTGAGAAAGGGGGGGTTCGAAGAGAAACTTAATTAGCAAGATGTTCTCATGAATATTGTTGATCTATACCGCCAAAAGGTTTGAGTCTGGGACAAGAAATTAATATAGCCTGCCCAAAGCCCTCTAATTTTCGTTTTAAATGTTATCTAGGTTTAATTAAAATAGTTATACAAATAGGAAGGTAGTAATATTTTAATTTGCATCCTTCTTTAACAATTTTTGAACAACAGGGAGACCGAGCGATGCTCCAACCTATCCATTGCAAAATATGATATACTATTAGTACAAATTGTCACACAAGTGAGGTTGCATAGAAACTCATAGAATGTGGTAAGCTCATAGAAACTCATGGATCCAACCCTGAGGTTGCATCAGAAATAGAAGGTCTACATCTGTATGTTTTTGATGCATAATATTATTGTATTTAAAGTTTTGTGTCATACAAATTTTTGGAATGAGACCTGTGCTGGGACATGTTTAAATTTCTCCAAGGAACTAAGGTTATTGGTAAGAGCAACGACTGGGGGAATCTGTTTGTGAAAGAATCAGTACAGGCCTTGAAGCAAATTGTGACCTTTTTGTATCCCGATTTACTACAGACAGAAGCGCTGTTTTGAGATCTAGGTTGAGGTAAATTAAGTACATTTAGCAGCAAGTTTTGGGTTGCAAAGCTAAGTATGTCTCTATGTAAAGATATAAATCGCCATTTTTGGCCCATAGCTTCCTTGTAAAAAACCAATTTATTTTATAGGAGTGGGGCAAAAAAAGTTTTCCAAGAAAAAAGGAAGAAGAAGAAAAGTACGTTCCAGCATTCTTAGGACACAGACAATTATGGTAAGAAGATAAATAGAATATTTTATTATTATTGTGATGGTCGCTATGGACTAGATAAGCGACGTCTTATTATTAAAAAATTTTGCGCTGAAATAATGTTAGGTTGTCTTGCGAAAATATAGATTACTTATTGTCAAACTGTTAAATATAAGATTGTTGAGTTTATTGCTACTCATACCAATGTGACATCAAGTTCCAACAAAAGTACTTTGCCTTGGTCTTAAAGATAATTGACTGCTGTACCAAAAGGTGAAAAAGATTTAGCTGACGACATAGAAATTCCTCTGGAAGAAAAATTTTGATATAATGGCTAGGAGACTAATTAATTGGGTTCACTCATGAGGACTACCGTAATTATTGACAATCCAAACAGACAGTCAAAACGAAGTTAGATCATGAGACAAACGCCAGCTGCTGTTGGAGAAGGATATTGATTACTAACATTTTTTTGGATAGGTTCACTGGTGCGATTAGTAGAGAGAGAGAGAGAGAGACTTGGTTTGTGGATTTGTTTAATTAATTTTTTATAAATATGTTGATTTTTTTTTCACATGTACGTAACTTTGAATTATAACATGACCCATTATAATTGGATGTAGAACGGTTATTCTCCAGTTATATTAGGGAAAAAGATATATAGATCATATTTGTAGACAAACAAATTCTATATTCTATTGGATTCCAAAAGCCCTAATGTTTTAGAAGAAAAATATGATCTGAGAAACAAAGCAAAACACATACAAGAGTGGATACGTCATGCACATATATACGTATAGGAACAAGTTGTACGTGTGGCTGCATAAGCTACACAAAGGGATACGTCTCGGGGTAGAGTTGTGTTTTTGTCCCAACATACCTAAAGAATAACCATTCCACATCCAATGTTAATTAATGAATATTAATGCTATTTATCAAAGGTGGTGATTATGACAATTATTAGGTGGCATTAAATGACAATACACTAATATGACAGGATGTCATGAGTACTAGTGATACTAGAAAATGTGCCAATAGTAGCAAAATTTTAGTAACGGAAACGATTTGTTACTATTAGCAACAGAATAGTAATGAATTAACGGAACACGCATAACCACGGAATTAGTAATAGAATCATTTCTGTTGCTACTTTTTCGTTATTAATCTGTTACTGAATAGTAACAAAAACAATTTGTTACTATTAGCAACAGAATAGTAACGGGTTAATAACGAAGCGCGCATAGCCACGGAATTAGTAATTGAATCATTTCTGTTGCTACATTTACGTTATAATCTGTTACTGAATAGTAACGGAAACCATTTGTCACTATTAGTAACGAATTACCGACAACTTAGTAACGAATATTCTTTTTCATATTTTTTTAAATGTATATTCATTTGATGTTCATAAATTTGAATTATATAACACCAATTACAAATTATGCTAATTAATTATACTTACGGCAAATCTTACCGTAAATAATAATGAGAATCTTGGCCCTCGAGATTCCATATTAAGGGTTTGAACAACATTCACTTGAATGGTTTTTGAGAAAACTCATGTATAACCATTGAAGCATTACCATCGCAATTTCGACTATATACAAGTCATAACTGTCAGATAGAGATAATGCTTAAACCTCCATTAATAGATAATTTATTGATAGAGTAAATTGTTTTAAATGGAGATGTTAACTCTAATCCTATGGAAATTGAAAAAGTTGATCCTTTAATTCTGGAGCGACTTAGTTTGAGAGCCTTGCTTTGACGGGCTTCTATGCCCTTTACCTTGTACTCTCATTCTTCTTGTTATCAACCTCAGCTTCTTTGATTTCTTTTTGAGGAACATCCCCATCCTTAACTCTTCTTTTTCCCCAACGGGGCCTGAAACCTGTGTAGTAATAGAAATCTTGATGTTTATTAGAGGTTGAGGTTACTCTTGCTTTCCTCTTGGCTTGGCAACGGCCTTGAGAGTTGGCTACCGCATTGCTGCCTTTCTTGGTTGCAGTTGACAAACCACAATCCCCATTGTTTTTGCTGCAAAACAAAGTCTCGTTACCAACATTTTCCTTCACCGTGACACTGGATGAGCCACTTTCATCCCATTTTGTAGTCTTCTTCTTTTCAGCAGTCGTTTTGACGCTGTTAACAAAAATCAAATGGACAAGGAACTATGCGTTTTCCAAGGAAAAGACTACTATTTACAGATAAAAAAATCATAAATGAAGATTGTTGGACAACCCTAATTGTGTCAGTTACAAAATATTGTAAATTTTTTGTGACAATCCAAATCCAAAGTCCAATGAAGAGATTACCTCTCAAGAACATCAAGAGTTTCTCCCTTGTCCATATTACGCATGGAATCCTTTTCAGAGATCTGCGGAAAGATTATTGTATATATGGCAAAAAAAATGGAAACACACAAGCTTTAATATAAAGAAAGTAGTAAAATTAAAGCCCACAAAAGACTTCAAATTCAAATCTCAAGCTGAAGCACACACCTAAAACTAAGGGTGGATTTTTCTAAAACCAGTAGGAATGAGATTTCAAAGCGAACGCACAAGTGATCGTTCTCATTGACACGCAGAAAATTATTTTTATGTCAAGAAAATAAAAACTTAGAAAAAAATAAACAAAAACAGTGAAAAATATAAATATAAAATCATAATAAACTTTAAATTTCAAATCTTGAAAGAGACACAAGGGAAAAACAATGAGAGAACACACACCGCTTTGATTCACATTTTATAATATGGTGGACTTTTAGAAAAGTTACTAGGAAAATATAAGAATGGTGATAAATAAAATAAAATAAAGGCAAAGAAGCATCGTTTAATTGACTTCGTTTAGAACCATTCTATGTTGAGAAATGTCATTGTCCAAGCTAGAATGGAAGACACAAGAATGAAAACCCACAAAAAAGTTTAAATTAATTCTTAATTCCAGAAAATTAGGAAAAAATTTCTTTGATTCACATTTTCCAATCAAGCAGAATGGTGGATTTTTAGAACAATAAAGAAGGAGAAAAAAAGAAAAATAATAGAGATCGCAAAGTTAAGCATCTTGTTTAATAAAAAAAAAAAAAAGAATTCCTTATCAAGAAAATGGAACCACTGAGCTATAATTGACATAAATAGTAAAAAAACACATGAATACTAATTTAAAATATAAAAAAAAATACCAAGAAATAGATCAATCGCAGAGGCGGATTTTTGTAAAACCCTAGAAGTAAAAAAGATAATTAAGAGCAAAATCTAGTGTCATTTGATGAGAATCTTCAATAGATCTTTACAAATCTTCATACAGAAATGAAGTAAAATCAATGGCAAGTAAAACGAACTTACCTTAAAGGAAGGTGCAGATTGTACTGGTGACAAAGTTGGTGAAGGCGAAAAGTTCATGATGTCCCAGGGGTTTTGATTAAGATGGCAAATGATTGCCGGCAGCGAAGAAAATGGTTTTTGTGCGTGCTTTCGTATCCTCATTACAATTTCGGGCCCTTTTTGGTAGGGTTTAGAAGGGAGAACTAAAAATGATACAGCTGCTTCGTTGGGCGATTGTGTAATGGGAGATGGAGGGGTTAAATATGGAGTGGCTCAGCACGGGCTCCATATGGTGTTTCCAACCCAAAGGAGGCCCCCACTAATTCTGCCCCTTTAGGACATTTTCAAGTAAATACTTATGTCCCATACGGCGATGGGGATTGCAAAAAATAAAATAGATTTGGTAATCTGGGACTGCTTGGCGTCGGAGAGCAACTTAATTAGTAATGTGTTCTCATGAATATTGTTGCTCTGTAACATCAAAAAGTTGAGTCTGGGACAAGAAATTAATATAGTTTTCAAAGCCCTCTTATTTTCATTTTAAATGTTACTTAGGATTAAAATGTGGATGAGCATTATTCAAAAATAGTTTTATAAATAAGAAGGTAGGAATATTTTAATTTGCATGATTCTAGCTTATTTGAACAACCGGGAAACTGAAAGATCGATGCTAAGCATTAGTTGTGCTAAGGACTTCGCAGCTCTTCCGATCTCAAACCTGTCCGGTGTGCTCAACGTTATCAGCTTGTAAAGACACAGAGTTGGCATGAATAGGATAAAAAAAATACTAGGATAAAAAAAATACTATTTAGTCTATTTCTACTTGTTTTAAAAATACCTTGTTTTGCCTATTTTTACTTGTTTAAAGTTAATTGAGATCAAAGTGTGTAAGCCATTCACATTGTCGATGTGCACAAATACTCGGCTACTTTATCATCATTATGTTACTAGCTTGTCAGTATGTACACTTGAGGTATTAATAATTGCTCTTATAATTGTTTGACCCGTTAAGTTACGACACACTAAAGAATTTTTTTTTTCCTCATATGCTCACAAAATATTTTTACAATGAGACACTACACCTATTTTCACTCCTACACTCAGTTATATTTACTCACTCTAACAAACCCACTGCTTCTCCTACCATTCAAGCACCAATCTCTCAATCTTACCTATCGGTGCTTCTCTCTCTCGCCACACTCCACACTGGCTCTCTCTTTGCAATTACATGCACTCACACTCCGTCTCGGTGCTTCATCTCTCATCAACACTAGAAATGACAATGCATGGTTTGGGGTATTTATATGTCACAATGTCGGCGCTTTCACCGCCCAAGTCTTTCTCTAGAATTGTCCATTGTGGTGTTAATAATTTATGCAACTCTCTCCAGAATTTTCTTGATTTTGGCAGCTGTTGATAGCTATATTAATTTAGCCATTTTCCATATTATTCTTTCAATTTGTATCTCCCAAATTCATGCATTATATTGGCCTTGATTCTTGGTAATTCGGGAATCTTCCGACAAAGTTGGTGATGACTTTCTTCATGACATTTTTAATAACAAAGAGATGTGAGAGAACCAAAACCTCCTATGGAATGATGAATTTCTATGCACGGAGGAGAAGACAAGTATTTGACTATTTCTTATGGATTTATCTTAATTAATTCTTTACTAGAGTGGCGATATGGAAACCCAAACTGAAAAGGAATAACAGTGTTGTGTCATGTTGTCGCCAAATACTTAAAAAAAAATGTTGGCTTCTAAGAGATAGAAGAAAGAAGAAGACATCTACTTTCTTCTCTTATTACCTTCCTCGAGTATGTATAAGAGATTGAATCAATTCAATTTCTATGAAGATTACTAATTCTTAGCTTTCGAGGAATCATTCATCATTGGTTGTGAAAGTCCCATTTTTTCAATCTTTTAGATTACCTTGGTTTTGTAGGAACAAGTTCGAAAGGTCGAGAAACAGAATTTATATAGATGTTGGATTCCTTTGTTTGCTAAGGTGGACCAGAGACTTTGACTCTTCTCCCATCAGAGTAAATGGAATGATACCAGAATAGATTTTCAAAAGAAGCATTCAACAGTGGCTTTAAAAGTTTCAAAGGATTAATTTGTATGAGGTCTGACTTGTTTTCAAAGGATAAAGGCAGTAATGCATATATTGTTAAAGAATTTATATCTCCCCTCATCTTGCGTAGGTGGTGGAAGCAGTCGAAGCAATCAGGCTTTTATGGGAAGATGAAGTCATGAAGAAGAAATTGGAAAAGACGATAATGTCTCATGAGTGATGATCTAGAATCCACGGTGAGCTCCTTAAGCAGCCCATTATAGGTTAGAAAATAAGAAAATTAAGAGGTGTTGGAGTTAGAGAAGGAGTAGCAGTAGGACACTATTTTTATTAGTCAAAGTTGTAGTAGGTCCGATTAAGCCCACTGTGGACTCTAGATTATTTTCAAAGATAATTGTTGACTTTGTCCCCAATTTTGACCAAACCATTTAGGTTTCTTCCGGATCTTCTCCGGTTCGGGTAGAACAAATCTGAGACATTGATCTTGAGTGTTCAATCAGGACCGTTGGAGCCTTGGTATTTATTCTCCTTGTTCTTCAGTGTTAGGGTTAAGAGAAAACATTGATACGTAGCCTTTGAGTGTTAGGGTTTATAGTGAGTTGATCTCTCGTTCTCTTTTTGTGAGAACATTGCCTCTCTGAGTGATCCTTGTAGTGAGGTTTTGTGTATTCTGTTGTTTATCATGCTGATTAACGTCTGTGTGAGACGCTGGAGAGTCCGATCTAGGGTTTGTACTCTGTTCTTTGTGATCTAGTGCAACGAGGCTGGATCTACGATTTCGTAGAGCCTCAACGGTGAGTAGCCGTTTTTCAGTGAACCTCGTGCTCCTGAAAGGGAGCAACACATTGTGTGTTCTTGATTTAATTTCTTTATTGATTTTTGCTCCAGTTCTTTTTGTTTCATATTCAAGCTTCCGGTAAGTAACTGTCACGAATAATCACAACAAGTGGTATCAGAGCCTTTCTAGAACTTCCCGCTGGATTGGATTCTGGTGGAGAATTTCTCTAATTTGTTATTCTGGGCATTTTATGTGGAAACCGAGGCACTGTGAGTTTTTCTCTGAAACCCTTATTTCATATCTGAAAATTTGATAATCTGGTTTTCTGTGTTATTAAAATTGTGAATTCCTGCGATTATTTCGTGCACTGTTATTGTCTCAATATTCTATTTTAGATACATCTTGGGCTACCTTGAACGTTAGCCTCTTGACCTTGGATCCTGCGAGTCCAACGGAACCCTGAGGTGTTCTTGGTGGGCTCTGTTTTTGTGATTTTCCCAAACTTCCCAAATCCCTTTTATTTCCTGTCCCTGTTTTCTATTCTTTTGCTATACTTTGTGTGTGTTCTTGATGGCCTCTGCGTTTCATCTTGAGCCGTTTGATGGAAAATGTGATTTCTCCATCTGGCAGCAAAAGATGCGTGGTACTCTTGTGCAACAAAAAGTCTCTAAAGCCATTACTGCTACTTATACTGATACTGACACTGAAGGGAAAATTTCTAAAACTAATGAGTTGGCTTATACTTCCATTATTTTGCATCTATCTAACTCTATGATTAGAAAGGTTGGTAAACAAAAAACTACTAAGGAACTATGGGACAAACTTGAAGAACTTTATACTGAAACTTCTTTACCAAATAAAATGTTTCTGCGTGAGAAATTTTTTAGCTTCAAGATTGATCTCAGTAGGGACTTAGGTGAGAACTTGGATGATTTCAACAAATTGATCCAAGATATTAAAAGTTGTGGTGACAAGAATATTGATGAATATTTTGCGGTTGTGTTATTGAATACTATACCTGATACTTATAATGATGTGAAATCTACTATTAAATATGGTAGATACTCTGCTTCTCTTGATTGTGTTATCAATGGTTTGAAAAGTAAAGAGCTTGAATTGCACTATGATAAGAATAATAAGAATTTTGGAGATGCTCTAATGGTTAGATTAAGAACTTAGTGTAGAAGTTCTAACTACTATAATAAGGGGGGAAAACAATCAGAATAATCAGAATAGTCATAAGAAGAAAAGTAGAGGCAGATCTAGATCTATGTCTAAGATGAAAAATAGAAAATGTTATAGCTGCCATGAGGTTGGCCATTACATTAAGGATTGCCCTAATGAAGCTAGTAATAAAGGGAAAGGGAAACAACCTGATCAGACTATTCATGTTTCTTCTTTTGAGTCCTATGATGAGGTATACTTCATTGTTGATGGATGTGACTTGAATTCTAATGTGAATCAAGTGTCACATTATGATACTAAGAGAAAGTGTCTCTTAGACTCAGGTTGTACCTTTCATATGTCACCTAGGAAAGAATTTTTCATTAATTACTCTAATGTGAATGATGGCACTGTTACTGTTGCAAATAAGATTGTGAGCAAGGTAGAGGGTATAGGTGATGTTCTATTAAAGTTTGATTTTGGTTTTAAATATACTCTTACCAATGTCAGGCATGTTCCTGACCTTGGTAACAATCTTATTTCTGTGTCCACTCTTGAAGAAAGTGGATTTGAAGGTGGTTTTGGAGGTGGATGTATGAAGGTTTCTAAAGGTGCCGTGGTGGCCTTTAGAGCTTTAAAAAGAAGGAAGTTGTATGTTTGCTTTGCTGATTGTGAACTCTTATATGAACTCTGTTGATGATGACTCTACTAATTTGTGGCATAGTAGGTTAGGTCACATTAGTAGCAAGGTCTTCAAATTTTACAGAAACAAGAATGCTTTGGAAAAGATAAATTGTCTTGCATACCTTTATGTGAAATTTGTGTTCTAGGAAAACAACATAGGGCTTAATTTGCTACTTCTGATAAGAATAAAACTTCTGATCTGCTTGACTATGTTCATGCTGACTTGTGGGGGCCTGCTAGTACACCTACTCATAGGGGAATAGATATTTCTTATCTGTTATTGATGATTTCTCTAAGAAAGTTTGGATGTTTTTATTAAAAAACAAATCTATGTTTTTGAGAAATTTAAAAATTGGAAAACTTTAATTGAAAATCAAACTGACAAGAAAATAAAGTGTTTGAGGACAAATAATGGGCTTGAATTTTGTAATAAAGAATTTGATGATTTCTGTGCTCAAATTGGTATTAAAAGACATAGAACTGTTCCCTACACCCCTCAGCAAAATAGTATTGCTGAGAGGATGAATAGAACCTTACTTGATAAGGTTAGATGCTTGCTTGCCTCCTCTGGTTTAACCAAAAATTTTTGGGGTGAAGCAATCATGACTACTGCCTATTTGATTAATAGGTCACCCTCTGTGCCTTTGAATAGTAAATGTGCTGAATCTATTTAGACTACTAAACCTGATGATTATTCCAATTTAAAAGTATTTGGCTACACTGCTTATGTTCATCAGAAATTGGATAAATTGGATCCTAGATCACAAAAATGTATTTTCCTTGGTTATCCTGAAGGTGTTAAAGGATATAGACTCTTGCTTAGATATCAACTTAGTTTTAAGACTGTTATTAGTAGAAATGTGATTTTTAATGAATCTGATATGCCTTGTGCTGTTATTAATGAGAATCATATATCACACACTAATCACTCTTCTAATCCTAAAACTGTTGATCTTGAGGAGAACCCTCAATTGGATAATTCTGACCCTCAGACTGTTGAGTCTGAGGTGGAGCATCAAACTGAGGAACTTCCTCATTTTGCTGACGTTGATCATACTTCATATGATTCTGTTGAACATGGTTCTAACTCTGATGAGTTAGATGATTATATGTTAGCCAGAGATAGAAGTAGAAGAGATAAAAGAGTTCCTATTAAGTTCCATGATTACAACATGACCTCTTTTGCCTTAAATGTGCATGAATCTTTGAGTGAATGTGAACCTAAATCTTATTCTAAAGCTTTAAATTCTGATCATGCTGGTAAGTGGTTATCTTCTATGAAAGAAGAAGTTGATTCTCTCTAGTTTAACCATACTTGGCTTCTGGTTCCTAAACCTTCTAATTGCTCTGTTGTTGATTGCAAATGGTTGTTTAAAATCAAAGGAGGTAAACTGATAAGGAACCTATTAGATTTAAAGCTAGACTTGCTACTAGAGGTTTCACTCAAAAAGAAGGGATTGACCATACTGAGATATTTGCTCCTATTGTGAAGTTTACTACAGTTAGAATTATGCTTGCTTTAGGACCCATTTGGTTAGATTTAAAAAGTCAATTTATAAAAAGAATTTATAAAGAGTAAAAATGAATGGTGGAGATTTATTTAAAGTTTAAAATGTGTCATGATTGTTGAGTAGTTGTCAAATCAATGATAGGTAAATTTATAAATGGAAAAAATAAACTATGCCAAACGGGCTCTTAGTTACTCATTATAACTGGGAATTGAAACAGCTTGATGTTAAAACTGTTTTTCTTCATGGGGATTTAGATGAAAAGATTTATATGAGACAACCTGATGGTTTTATTGACTCTAAATATACTAATCAGGTATGTCTTCTCAAGAAATCTTTGTATGGACTTAAGCAATCACCTAGACAATGGAATAAGAAATTTGATGCATTCATATTAACTCTGAATTTTAAAAGAAGGCAGTATGATCACTACCTTTATTATAAAGTTGATGTGTTTTCTTGCTTATCTATGTGGATGATATGATGTTGATTAGTTCATGTATCAAATCCATTGAGCATGTCAAACATTGTTTAAGTACTAAATTTGACATGAAGTATCTAGGTGATGATAAAAAAATTCTTGGAATGGACATATTTAGAGATATAAAGAAATCTGTGCTTCTGCGCAAACAAGAATCTTATGCAAAGAAAATCTTGAGTAAATTTTCTATGTCTAATGCTAATCCTGTTAATGTTCCTATTGCTAATCATTTTGTGCTAAGATCAATGTCCTAGCAATGAACATGATGTTAAGTATATGAAGAATGTGCCTTATATTAATGATGTTGGCTTAGTTATGTACCTGATGGTGACTACTAGACCTAATATAGCATATGCTGTAAGTTGTTTGAGCAGATATATGTCAAATCCTAGTGTCACTCACTGGGAAGCACTCAAGTGGCTTCTCAAATATTTGAAAGGTTCTGAATCCAGTGGTTTAGTTTTTAAACACTGCAATGAAGGTATTAAACTTAAAGGTTTTGTGGATTCTAATTATGCTAATGATAGAGATAATAGGAAGTCCACTACATCATATGTTTTTACTTTATGCAATGCTTGTGTTAGCTAGAAATCACAACTACAACATATAGTTGCCCTATCAACCACTAAGGCTGAGTATGTTGCTGCTACTGAAGCTTTGAGAGAAGCTATGTGTTGAAAGGGCTGTTATCTGAAATTCATATGTTACATGGTAATGTAGTTGTGTATTCTGACAGTCAATCTGGAATAGAGTAATGAAAAAATCTTGTATTTCATGATAGAACCAAACATATTGATGTTAGATTCCATTTTTTATTAGAGACTTGATCTCTAATGGCATTGTTCTGTTAGAAAAGATACCTTCTCAGTATAACCCTACTGATATGGGGACTAAACCGCTGCCCGTGAGTAAGTTCAAATCCTATTTAGACATGCTGAGCATTGATGCTGGATAAGTGACAGGATTTCTTTCTCTTTTGTTTGTTTTGTTTAAATTTGTTTTAGATAAAATAATAATTCAAAAAAACATTTAATCTTTGTGATTGTGTGATTGTGTTTTGTTACATGTCTAACTTGTGTGTTTTGTATGTAGGTAATTAGAGGCTGGGATAAGGAAACATATTCAGCCATTGTTGCACTAGTGAACAGGGAATTGGGTTCAAGGTAGAGAAATGTTGACTTTGTCCCCAATTTTTACCAAACCATTTAGTTTTCTCGCGGATCTTCTCCGGTTCTGGTAGAACAAATCTGAGACATTCATCTTGAGTGTTCAATCAGGACCGTTGGAGCCTTGGTATTTATTCTCTTTGTTCTTCAGTGTTAGGGTTAAGAGAAAACATTGATATGCAACCTTTGAGCATTAGGGTTTACAGTGAGTTGATCTCTCGTTCTCTATCTATGAGAACATTGCTTCTCGGAGTGATCCTTGTAGTGAGGTTTTGTGTATTTTGTTGTTTATCATTCTAGTTAACATCTGTGTGAGTCGCGAGAAAGTCCAATCTAGGGTTTGTGGTCTGTTCTTTGTGATCTAGTGCAACGAGGCCGGATCTACGATTTCGTAGAGCCTCAACGGGGAGTAGCTGTTTTTCCTATGAACCCTGTGCTCCCAAAAGGGATCGGAGCAACACATTGTGTGTTCTTGATTTAATTTCATTATTGCTTTCTGCTCTGATTCCTTTTGTTTCATATTCGCGCTTCCGGTAAGTAATTGTCACGAATAATCACAGCAATAATATTTTGTATTTTAATTTTTTTCGACTTTTTTTTGGCACTTTTTAAATTTAAAACATAATGGAACGAGCATGATTTCATAACTGTGAAATTTGATAAAACAATTTAGCCAGGATGAAATGGGATAATAAGAGAAGTTTGGGATGAAATCAACTTAAAAGAAAAAGATAATTGCATTTAATTGAAATGTTTGAAAAGCAAAATGTAAAACCATAAATTATCCATGGTAGAAATGCCTAGGTCTCAGAAAAAGTGATTCTAGAAGTGACTTAGTGACCTTGGCTTAACTTGCTTTGTTGCCCTTCTCCTTGAACTTTCCTCTTCTTTCCTTTCCTTATTAACCTCGAACTCTTTGATATCTATTTTGAGCAATGAAGGTTGCTCCATTTCATTGATCACAACGGTATCTTTAGACGTACCCTTATCTTTGGCCCTTCTTTTTACCCAAACGAGGCCCAAACTCTGCGTAGTAATAGAAATCATGATGACGAGATAGAGGTAGACAATATTGTTTCCTTTTTCTTGGCTTGAAGGCAACCACGCGAGTTGGCTGCAGCGTTATTGGGTTTCTTGACCGTGTCCTTCCCCATGCCTTGAGGCTGGTTGAGCCGTTTTCAACCCATCTTGTAGTTTCTTTGATCTTCTCAGCTACTCTTTCACTGTGAAAAAGATCAAATGGACAAGCATAATGATATATTCTAGTACAAGTTTTGCAAGGCAAACTCTAATCTAGAGAAAAATTCATGAATGAATATTGGTTGCAGAAGACTAATTATCTTCCATATATCAATTACAAAAGAGCAATAAAATTCTTAAGCCAATCCAAATTCAAAGCACAATGAGATTACCTCTCAAGAATGTGAAGAGTTTGCTCCTTATCTGTATTTATCTCAGAATCTTTTTCATAGATCTACAGAAAGATTATTAAGTATGTCGCAAAATGGAAACACTGGAGCTATATAAAAAAAAAGAAGTAAAATCCCACAATAGGCTTCAAATTCAAATCCCAAACAAAAGAACAGAAACTCTTTAATTCACATGTGTAGAAGGAAAAGAAATTCAAAGAAAAAGCCCAAGCATCTTTCCCATTGACACGCATAAAACCATTTCTATGTCGAAAAAGTAGAACCAACTGAGCTTAATAAACGAACAAACTGAAAAATTAAACTCATAATAAACTTTAAATTTCAAATCCTGATAAACAATGGAAAACAAAAAGGAAAAAGCCAAACAACACACATACAAAACAAGAACTTTATTCACATTTTATAATAGGATTCTTTAGATAAAAACTTGAAAAGTACATTTTTTTCAAAAGTATTTGTAAAAATACCCCACTTAATTATAAAAATACCCCTACTAAATTTTAATTAATTTCAATTTTTTATTAAATTTAATTATAATAATTAATATTTTTGTAATTATTATTAATATTATTATTACAATAATATAATATAATAATTATTATAGTAGTATTTTTACAACAAAACCATTGTCGTGTCACAACCGTTGCCGCCGCTGCCACCACCACTAAGGCATTAAAAAAACTAGTACTAAAAACCCTTTAAAAAAAATTAAAACCACGACTCTTGGAAACATGGGAAAAAAATTGTTACTAGTAAATAAAAAAAACGTAGCACATTGTAACATGAAAAAGAAATTTATTACTAGTAATAAAAACTCCAAAAAGAAAAAACGTAACATATCGTAAACATAGAAAAAAATTTGATAACGAAGCAACCTAATTTGGTAACAAAGCAACCAAACAAAGCTCATTAAAAAAATAGCAACAACTGAAAAAGTCATGAGAAAATAGAAACAAAAAGAACGGTAACAAAAAATAATAATGATAACAGCACAAAAAAGGGGAAAAAGAATGATAACAATCACAAAAAAATAATATGAAAATAGAAAGGAAAAAGAATGGTAACAATCATTAAAAAACACAAAGAACATCAAACGATTAACATTGAAAAAAAATAAGAAACACAATGGTAACAAAAAATCGAATTCATGTTGAACACGAAAAAAGACAGTAACGATTCAAAAAAGTATTATGTTAACACAACATAAAATCATAAAATGGTGTGAGACAGAAACATAAATATCTAAAAACTCAACCGATATTATTTTATAGGAAATTTGAAAAAAAAAAGGCAAAATCTAAAACAAAATGTAAAAAAAAAAAAAAAGGAAGAAATTTAAAAAAAAAAGGAGAAAAAAAGAAAGGCGTTTTTGATCTTCTGGCTATGGTAGCAGCGGGAAAGGAAGAAATTTCTTGAAAAAAAAAATTAGAAAGGCATTTTTAAGATCTTTCAGCTGCGGCAACAGGGGCACCAGCAATGG
>CAVNYN010151214.1:357-14520 GCA_963692815.1 Nyctanthes arbor-tristis
AAAACACACAACATAAAGAGCTAAATCTATGTGGAGAAGGAAAACTAATAAGACACACTGAAACTTCACTTCATAGAATGCCTTTACAATCTAAAGAACATATATAATAGAATTATTACAGTACATTTCTTGTTCCTTTTCTTCCACAACCCCCCCCCCCCCAACCAAAAAAAAAAAAAAAAAACTTTTTCCCTTGACAAAGATGAATTATGTGGAATTTGTCTTTTACAGATTTCAATTGTGAGTTTTTACTACAGACAATGCAGAGTATCTCTCATGTGCCCAAACTCTGCTCTTGGATGACAACTTTAATTGCAGGAGGCCAGTACTTCTACTATTTCATGATGATATTCAAATTCAGAAAAGAATGAAAGGATGAACTCTCTTCTGGTTCAGCAGTACTTTACTTCAATAAGGAGGACTGGTAAAAATTCGATTGCAAAGCTCTATAAATAGAACTCGTATTTCATTCAACAAAAGTGATGACACATCAAAGATTCTGCAGAGAATAAGTATTAGCAAATCAAAGTACAAATTTTGGCGGATGAACTTGAAACTACAATTAAATACTATATGACTAGGGGAATGTTAATCAATTAGACACCGGAAGAAGACGATGAAGCCCGAGAAACAGAATTCCAAATTTGGACAGCAGCATTTCAAATTCCGGCCGATGCTTCCCCAATAGCAACTGCCTGTGGGTACCCGGGCTTGGAATCTAGCTTTGTTTCCACTTGGAGCAGCCGTGAGTGAATCACGTCGAGCTTTTTGGAGGTAATATCTGAAGCTGAGCCGCCTTTATTCTTGCTTTGGTTTATAGTAACCATCCTGAAAACAGCATTCTGCAAATCTTGAATGACTTTGAAAGAGACTTCTTGAGTGTCCATTCCCTGCTTCTCGTAATGCACCACCAATTCCCTCGGGCTCGGCAACCTCCGCCTGTTTTTCTTCTTCCCAGTGGACTCCTTTTGCTCTTGCGATTCGCTCGGCGGCGGAGACAGTGGCTGCTTCATCGCCGCTTCTTTATATGCTGCCTATAGATTTCCACAGGGGAAGAAGAATTTCTTGTACAAAAGCCCTACAAATTTCAGTTTTATTGTAATTGAATAATGTCGTTAAGACTGGACGGTAAAAGTAAACAGTGACTATTAGTTTGTCAATTGTGCGATTTTGGAGTGAGAAGTATCCGATCTATGCTACTTCTGACCTTTGTTGGTTCAATAAACTTTTTATTGGTTGGGAGTATACCATTTTTCATTGAACGTTCGTGGGTTCAAGTAATGCATTTTACTAAAATCTCATTTTCTCACAATATCAATAAGAATTGATTGAAAGATTTAAAGAAGAAGATAATAGCAGATTGAAGAAGAAAACAATGACAGAGTTCTCAAGCCGAATCAATAACTCCTCTTTGTATCTGTAAAGGAAAAAATCTCTTTTCAATAGGAGAATAAACCAGAGAAGATCATTATACTATTTAAGTAAATTACATATGTCCTTATATTTAATTGGATATATCATTTCTTAACAACATATTATCACCTATATTAACGATCCTCACATTGATGACTGGTAAGGAATAATGTTATTCTATTGGTTTGCACTCTCTATAATCTCCCCAAGATATAGGATTAGTCTTACTGAATCTGTTTGGACAAAAAATATATATATAAAAGTTTAACAAATTTGTTGACATGTAGCACATTAATTTAAAAGTGATTAGCCCACGTTTTCATACTGATCATATACTAAATATAGCAAGAGCGACATAAAAAGAAAGAAGGAGACCGATGATAGTAATTAGCTATTCGTAAATAACGATTCCGATTGCTTAAGTAAGCAATGATTAAGACATGGCGATGTGGGAAAGAATTCTATCGATTATAAATATGATGGTCCCAAGAGTCTCATCTTCTACAAATACACTCTCTCTTTGAATGGTCTCCACGTGATACTCTTGAAGACATTATTACTTTCTCCCACGTTATCTTATTTTTTCAAATTTGAATTTAGTCAAATTCAATCCACACATCTGATAGATTCACTTATACTACACAAATATCCATCATCCAACTACACTCGTTTTCTTTCTTACTTTACATAAAAATATAAAAATACATTTTAATGTGAACGCAAACACACACATTGTATTGAAAAAGCTGATATTGTAGTTGCTACCGTTTTGTTCAAATACCACTTTGAAGAAAAATGAAAAAGTACCTCAATCTACTCCCAAATTTGATTCGGTCATTACTTTGTTTTACCATTTAATGATTAAAAATTAAATTCATAGCTTAACATAATCTGTTAGCAAACAATCTCAGATGTTTGTATATACAATTGAGTAATGCTATACTTCCCTGTTAGTTTAGCAATTACTTCACCAGATTGACAATCTTAACCTTAAGATATCTAAAGTTTAAATTATTTAAGATCGGTCTTAATTGACAGTTTTACTCTTGTTATTAATATACAACTGGTGAATTAATTGCTGAACTAATATAAAGTTTATCATTATTCATAACACTTTCAATATAATATACTTTGTCAAATTTTCTACTTCATTATTTTGACTATTACAAAGGAATTGGAGGGAACAAGAATTGAGCCCTGATAAGAATGAAGAGGCAGTTCGAGTGGAAAATGACCTAACCCCTTACCGGAGTGATTCGGGTTCGAGTCCCCACCATCCCCTCCCTCATCCTCCTTTGTAATTAAAAAAAAAAGAAAAGAATTGAGCCCTGCTAAAGTGTAGAGACTCACTCGAATGCCATCTACTATATTATTTTGATTTTATCTTATTTTATTTTATTTATTACTAGTTTTATACCCATGCGTTGCACAAAATAGAATAATGAGCAAAAAAATACGTAGTAATTTGAAAAATTAAATAATCATAATTTTATTGCACTCTACTCACTGATATACATATATTACTAATATACATAAATAGTATCAGATTGAAATGTATAATATTTTCATTTGGTACAAATTTAATTAAATTGTCATTCATAGAACAATAATATTAAGTAATAAAAACGAGAATAGGGAATTTTTACAAAATTAATTTCATATATGTATGGAAGCTAATTGAGAATGTGTTTGACAACTAGACGAGATTATAATCTGGATTATAATCTCTCATACAGCATTATTTCATTGGTTTCACTTTTTTCAAAAAGTCAAAAAGTAAAAGTCAAGCCGCAATTGTTTACTTTTTACAAAAACAACCAATCAAATAACGCCACGTTGTAGATTATAATTCAAATTATAATCTCACGTAGTTGCCATACACTTTGTAAGAAACTATGGAAAAGAAAGTATACGAAATTTATACAACTCCAGAATTACTCTACACTCACATCCTTATTCAATAAGGTGTGGATGATATTTATTTTTCAGAATAAATTATTTTCCATATTCATTCTCCACCATATATTATTGGAAAAATTACTTTTCGCGTTTCCTCATCACTATTCACTAAATCTACTTAAAAAAAATCTAAAATACACAGTCTCCTATTACAAAAGATCCAAATGACGCAATATTACGACAAAGAAAAAATTCTATATGATTTACCATTTACCTCTAAAATTAATTTTTAACCACTTTCAGCTCTAAAAAAATTTAAAAGAATCTTTTAGTTTTATTCTAAATCATCATCATCAAATATTATTGTTATTGTATCCCCTCAATTTAAATTTTAACCAATATATAGGTTCTCAGAGAAAAAATAATAATAAATTAAGTAATGTAATAAACACATTGTCCTAGGATTTATGACATGTGGTTTATCATATTAAATTAATGTAAAAGTTTTGAAATTGATTTAATTTTACTTTATTATTATATATCATCAATCTCACTAGTAGACACTTAATCGAAATAAGAAGAAGTCTCAGTAGCCCAATACTTGAAATTTGTTTATCAACTGTTAGAATTTTAAAGAAATATTAAATATTTGAAGATAGCCCAAAAACTAATAGAATATGTATGACAAATATTAATGGATAACAAATAGCATATTATATATAGAATAAAAATATATATAAATTTTTGTATATTACTATTATAAAATAAAATAATGGCAAAATGTAACTAACGGATAAATATTACTTTTTTCTGAAGAGAATGAATTATTATTACTGTTATTTTTATTATTATAAAATAAAATGAAAAATAAAAGAAGCATATGAAAGTAGAAGAATGATTTTAGGGAAAAACTAATACATGACCACTATATTACGGCGTAAGCAAGGAAACAATCAAAGGCAACGGTGGAAACTTGGATCTCTCCCTACTAAACTATACAAGCCCATTGGGTATAAAAGACTGGGCCTCCTTGTTTACGAGCTTTCCATTTGAACCCAATTGAAGAGGTCCATTTTTCTTGCTTGACTTGAGAGAAGTTATCATTATTATCTAGCTCTAATTAGTATTTTTTTTTTCCAATCGAGAAAAAAAAAAGGCAAGAAAGCAACAACTAACCTGAAAAAAATATCCATTATTACCCGATTGATGGACAAACTTTGAAGTATCATGGCCAATACATACATATATGTAAATTAACCTAATCAGATCTCTAATAGGTAAGGATCTTGATATTTATTTTCTTTACTATGTCTTGGTGAACTTTCGAAGTTTCAGGTGACAATGGAATTAACTCGATCCCATCATCTTCAATTTGTTGTCAACCATGTAATGATCTTCCATGAGTACACAAAACCTGTCATGTGGTAGTGAGATCCACCGTACCCGAACATGGGGATCAATATGTATCCAAACAGCATTGTATCAACATCAAACATAACATCATCCCAAGGTAAGGCAACTCAATGGGCAGTCAATTTTGAGGATAAACAAGTTCAATACATGTCCCTTAGACGTTATCCAGGCTTTTATCTTACAAGACGTCATATATGATAAACTTGGCCTCAAGGTTGTCATTTTCGTCCTTGCTCGACTGTCTCTACTTTTTTACCACACGCGCGTGGGAGAGCACACAGTTTATAGATAATATTCATTCCAGCAATAGATTTTGGAGACTACAGTTGCTGATGGAGTAGCCTTATAAGAGTTTTTGTCCACAAATTAAAGTGCTCTTTCATATACATAGAATCTACCTAGCTACTGTTCATAATGCAGATAAAACAATTCCATATGCCTGGTACAGACTCATCACATGTTTCCTACTTGGTGCCAGTCCCTTTAGTTTAAATATCCCCATCACTTGATAGCCAACTAGTGAGCAGTTGGGAAACATTGCGCCGGAATCTTCGCTCTTTTACCCCATGAGCGTGAAGGCGTTACACTCATCACAACCTCGTAAGGGCATCAAGAAGTTCATGTCATGTTAAGAGAGCTTGAAGGTATTTACTTTTCTAAGCTTACTTAGAAACCATGCTTTTAATGCTACCAATGAAAAACATATAATGAACTTCAAAATCATAGTTACCGTTTTTCTATTAGCCAGTACTGCACATTGAACATGCATTAACTCTAGTAATTGGTCGGTTGAGGACTCTCTGATAAGCCCATAATTGCCTGTTTTCAGGTAGAATAAAGAGATGAAATTCAGGTGGTCAAGACTATTTCACCTGTCTTTTTTTGGTGTAGAAGACTTGATGGGTGCCTGGGTATTAATTGCCCCTCTTAAATATGATGAGAATATTATATATTGCTGAGAATTCCTTATAGGGGCATTGAGGTGGTAGTTTCTTTGTTGTTTGTCTTCATTATATGCATTTTTCATTAAGCTATATCTACATAGACATGTATCAACATCTGAAATTTGGCTGTTGTAAAAGAGGTGGAAATATTGTTTCTTTGTAAAAGTTTTGTCACTTTTATCTGTTGGAAAAGAAGTTCTCAGCATGCGGTGTTGCTCCTTTAATTTCATCACCTCGTAACTCTTGGCCAATAGAAAGATATCATGTAGAGCTTCAAGCAGTTACCGTTAATTTAAAAGTGATGCGATATATTTAAAGACAACATATTGTGTGTTAAAATTGTGTTCACAAATAAATTGAAAAATCTTCTGCAAACCTCCAAAAATACGGATTTAGATATGCCCACAATCAATCTTAAGATTAGGCTAACTTGTACAATTTAAGGATGATTCAAGAATAACAACTGAAACTCCGTTTGATCAGGTGACTATTATCGATCAAGAGAAACTTTGAATAAACCATATCAATAGCCAAGCGATCACCATAGTCAATTTACTATATGACGTGTTCCGAACGGCTTTTGCTTCTTGTTGAATAAGTCACTTGAGCAACGAAAAACTTGTATACATTTGGCGGGAAATCATTACTGGTAGAAAATTACTAAACAACTTTCAACTATTGAAGAAACGAATTGCTTTTGTTAGACAAGTAGACAAGTGACTCAAGGCACAGGCATGCTTCATCAATAAGGGAACAAACAATGAAACAGCATTAAAGAACAACTATTCATTTTCGTATTAATTTACTGTTCATTTCTATTATTATCGAAATTCTTTTCGCATACTTTCAAAATATATATATATATATATATATAATTCTGTTCGCATAATATATCAAAGACTAACAGAAAAGACTTAAGCGACAAACAAGCAGAACAAACTGTCTCATCACATGATCATCTCCTTAATTTGTACAAACATTTACTATACACTGTATGTTTGGTAAGGTTTTAAAAATGAAGTTGTTTATAAATAGATTTAAATTTCAAATTTTGTATAAGTGGCATAATGCAATCATTTCATGTGGATGTAATAATTAAAATGATGTCAAAACTTACATCATATCAAATATGTAGTTTAACAATGTATTGTCATGTGTTCAAAATTTAAAATTTAAATTGATTAATAAATCAAGTGAAATTTTAAATTCTAACGAAAAAATAATTACTTAGTGATGATCAAATTACTCGAAATTAAAGTGGCCTGGATATGTCTCCATTTTGCATATTTGTCAGAAAAGAACAATTGAGAACAAAATTAAAGAGTGACAATTGCGTGCTGCGGGGGCTTTTGCTAAACTAGCAAAACGCAAAAGCCTCAATTTCCACTATATATATGTCTGATGGTATCTCTTGAAACACTGACAGTTGGAGTATTAAAACATTTATTAATTAAAACTGGTCCCAGATACATGTAGAAGATGAGGCGTGTGCATGAAAGAAGCATCACTTTCAGGCAGAAAATTAAAGGAAGAAGCAAATGCATGAAAGACGATTAAAGTGTCGATGACATCAGTTTGGTATGTGAACAGTGAGTTCTAATCATTGTATTTTTTCCCCATTTTCAAACTTTTTTAACTTTTTGGGATAATACTGTGCATGTTTTTCGAATCTATTCTTCATTACACTTCTCACTGTGCTGAGCTGAGCTGTGCTGTGCCTTTTTATTTTGCCGCTGCTTCCACCAATAATACAATTGGCATAAGGGTTATGACGAGTATTCTTCTTTCCTTTACTAATTATTCCAGCTCTGTTTTCAAGTATTAAAATGAGCAATAATCTGGTTAAATTCAAATATACTCCAAACTCGGGGGAGCCCACATATGAATATATGTGATTCGCTAAAGAAGTAAGTATCACAAGAAAATTCAAGCAATTTTATTTACCTGAAGTGTAATTCACATTTTTACATTAAGATTAATAGATGAATAGATTAATACTCCCTCCGTTCCATAGAAATGATCCCCTTTTATTTTCCATATATATATATATATATATATATAGATTAAGAAAACTTATTATTATTGGAAAATTACAATTTAGGCACATCGGATACATGATTGTCAGGTGAGGTAGCGGTGTGTGATTGGAGATCAATCTCCAAACTCATAGTCCGATCTATTTTCTTAGCCACACTGTATCCCATACAACAAAAATGCATGTATGGCGAAAGATTTTGACAATTACATCAAAAAAATGTCTCAAACGCAACAATATTCAGTACAAATGTAGCAACTTACTATTAGATTCTTAGAAAACTAAAAAATTAGTTGGGAAAACTGGACAATTGAAATAGATGAAAAATGAATAGTGGACTATTTTTACAAGACGGAAAAAATATTTATGAATATGCAAAATTAGTAGACTGCTTTTTCAAAAGTAATTTTGAAAAAACGCCAATATTAAACAGAGATTAGTTTCTCGTTTAGATAAAAAGCATCAATTAAACGAATTAATAATTCAAGTCATTAGATTTGGGCTTCTAGCTAGGATTTCAAGAATGGGAGGCAGGGACGTGTTGAAATCAGCAAAGAAATCTTAAATAGATTAAAGACTACTTTGAAGACCTAATAAGGAAGGGTCGTCACTGGTATCGAGAACACACTCGTGCAATCTTGGGAAACATGCCTCCAAATAATGTCTCTAGCTCAGTCAAAGAGAGACCTCATATTTCCATTAATTATATTAATCAGGACCTTGCTTAATTAATTGGTATTAATAATACAATAGATTTAATTAATTAATTGGTACTAATACAACACAATTTCTTGTACTCTCCCTTTGTCCCACAATGATGTAGACTTCTTGTTCATATTTTCAAAACATTAATGTTTGGAAAATGAAGTTTATGTGTGTTTTTTCAGTGCATCCTTTTTTTTACTAAATATCTCATTTTAATAATTTTATTTTCATTAATAACAATGCATCTATTAAACAATTATGATATATGTGGAAACTTACTTTAACTACATTTAAAAGAGAAGTGATCTATCTAATTTATAGGATGGAAGGAAGAAAAAGGAATATATGTCTATTTTTTGCTGAAAGAGTAATTAGTTAATTTTTCTCTTTTAATTTTTTCCAAACGGAAGAACAAGTAAGATCATGACTAAAGAGTACTCCCTTTCTCCCAAAAATAGTACCCTGTCTCAAAATATCTACCGTTCTATTTTTGTGAGATGATGAGTGTATTAATTAATTGTGAATACATGGGAAATCGTTAATTTGTCCCTTTTGTTTTCTTTCTTAATTAATTAATTAAGTAATTAATTAATTGTGATTATATGGGAAATGCATGGGGTCATTAATTCCGCTAGCATGTAGTGCAAACCGAGGTCAAATTGAACCCCCCGAAATTATGGTTTCTTGATTGATTACAAGGAGGCTTTGGAATGAGTTGAGACAATTATAATTACAATAAAAATACAAGTAAAATTAGCTAGCTAATAAAAAGGGGTCAACCAAGTTGAACGATTAACCTCCTATTCAAACATAACTTCCAATATGGTTTGAGTAAAACAAGAATTTTTGGTTGTCCCTCTGTATTAGGATACATGTCTCTCAAAAGAAGATTGTCTGGTACTCTAAGAATACTAAAATTCAAATTTAGACAAATATAAACATGATTAGTTGCACCTAAAAAAAAACTTTCTTAATTTTTGTGAAAATCCTATAAATGCTAACTGCTACATCTATTTGGAAGAAAATTTTCAACTACATATAGACACACATTCCCTCTCTAAGCGTACTAAAGACTTAGCAATCATCACCAAGAATTACATGGGTTCTAATTAATTAATCAGTTAACTAGGCCCTGTCATTTCTTTGACGGTCAGAAATATTCAACTCATTAGTACTCCTAAGAGCATCCACAATGAAGATGTTAAATTTAGTTTGTCACATAAGTTAAAAAAAAAAAAGACTTTAAGTGATGATTATATCGTTAAATGACATGTACGTATTTTAAATCTAGTTATTAATTATTGATATATTAGAGATGTTAAAATGAAATGCTAAATTTAATTACAAACAAAATTATTGGTCAAATTTTATATTTTATTTCCCCAAAATTCAATTGACAACAGTAATTATAAGAAGTTAATGAAAGAATGTCACATTAGGTTGTTAAAACAGTCATTAACTTTAAAAACAAAATTAATTTGGTACTAAAAATATTCCTTTGACAATTTTGTTATAAACACTTCTATTGTAGCTATATTTTTTAGTTGTTAACTAACACGTCTCACTAAATCTTGATTTACGACCTACATTGTGGATGCTTTAATGTATTAGAAATGAGGTCTTGTTTGGGACACAGAATATATATGATCATTTATACTTTGTGAAATTGCACCATTCTCACAACCCTAGCTTTTAAAGAACAAAAATTATTTATTGGTCTTGGAAACAGTTTCATGAGAGATCTTAATTGGAAGAAAATTTGACTTTATTGTCCATTAAATTCTTGATTATTCCATACCATACAATATGAGATACTTCTATTTTACTAGGTTAATGTGGATACGGGAAACAAACAGTAAACGCTATCTCCAAAGCATATGTGCTGCAAAATCTAGGAACCATTTTGCCTCAGACTTGACAATTTTTCTTCTCTTTTTTTGCCCCTTCCCTGAAAATGGATTATCAAGAAATTTCAAAGTAAAATTAAATGTAAAGTAAACTGTTGAATCTATACGTGGGTTCTTTAGTGGTCAGTTCGCTACTAATTTTAATTTTTTTCCCTGTAATTTATTGCTCTATATATCATTGACTCATAAGTGAGTTTTTTTTTTCTCTACAAATACAAAAAAGAGAATACATGATTGTCCATCTATCTTCACAATTGTATACCATACGTAGAACTTGCCATTATTTTCTTCTCCAACCCTTTTCGTGGATTAATTCCCACTAGGAAAAAGTGGCATCCTGGTTTAGCTCTGCTGTTGTAATTAATATAACAATTCCCTGATTTTCAAAACACTAATGAAGAGGCTTTTGTTGTGTCACTTTCATAAATCATCTCTCCTACTTACCATCCTCAATCCTCCTATCTCCTCTTCCCCACTGCCACCCACTCCACTCCACCCCACCCCACCCCACCCCACCCTTTCTCTTCTCTTCCTGTATGCAAATCTGTATATAGACAAGAAGTCACCCTACTGTGTCAAGAAATCTGAAGAACCAGTAAACCATCAACTCAAGAATAATTTTCAGTTTTCTAGTGTAACCATGAAAGAACCCTACTATAATTTCTCAACAACATGGTTCAATTTCATTCCTCTCCATTCACAGTACTATTCTTCTTCCTCAAACCCTTCTTCTTCAAAAGAAGCCCTTCCTCTTCTGAATAACCTAAATAAAGATATTGAGCATCAGCCCTCTTGCAGTGCCATTGACGATTTCAAGAATTCAGCCCCTAGCAGTGCAGGCTCTGATGAAAGTGCCACTATAGACTTGAATATTGGGCTCTCTAGCCCTAGATCTCAAGATTTGGGTTCCAAGACTTCTGCATCTGGAGAAATGACAGAAAGAGATGGTGTAAATATGTTTTCAGGCTTAAACAAGGGTGAATACTGGATTCCAACTCTTTCCCAAATTCTCATTGGGCCAACACAGTTTTCATGTCACCTTTGTTCCAAGACTTTTAACAGATTCAATAACTTGCAGGTGAGCCATGAGCATTTCGGCACTAGAAACGACCTAATTAATTCCTCTAATTTTATTCTTCTTGGTTTTTTATTGTCTTTTTCCAGATATATATACGGCCAAAAATAAAGAAGCATCAGATCAAATTTAAGAATCATATTTTCTTCTTCTGGGTTATAGATCAGTTTTTCTTTCTTGTATTTTTCTGGGTTTTTGCAACTGAAATTGAATTAATTCTCTGCCGATAAATATTTCTTTTCGGTAATGAGAGTTCAAGTCTTAGAAGTTGTTTCTCTTCAAGTCCAGGCATGGTTGTGATCAGCCATCATTCTACAGAAAACTCCTGACATATCAAGAACATGTTGAAGTGATCTCCATATAGAATACTTAATATAATTCTGCACGTTTAGTGTATAATTTATTCCTACGTGTTGCTCTCTTCCGGCTGGAATTCGACATGACAATCTGAAATTTACAATTGAATTCTGAATCCCTTCTTCTCTCACAAAGGAAGCGTTGGATACTCCTAATTCTTCCATTATAGTCCGTTTCTGCTTTAAACCAAGCCAGCATACCAAAATTAAAATGGACTCAATCGTGACCTCAAGTTTATTGAGAAAAGATTGAAACTGTAATTGATGTTATTAATCATCTTAGGTTAAAATTTTACCATGAATACCTCGTATTTTGTGGCTTTTGAGTTTTACCTCCATCAAATTGATGAATTCTCAAACATCGACATTCTTCCCCACTCAAGGGATAATTCTAAGGCACTAACTGATCACTCCTCGCTTCATATCGCTTAATCTTCTCCATAGTTCTAAACAACCAAAAAAAATAGGGGGAAAAACTCGAAACTCAAAACTGAAACACGAAGACAATGCCCTTACATTTTTCTTTCTTCTTTTTGTGTGGGGTGGTATTGATTTTCAGAGCTTGCTGTTTACTGGTTAGATGTTTTTTCACCCTTCTGAACACAGGAAAAGTTAAAGTACTTTCACTGCATTAAATTACTGATGGTTGCTGGTCTGTACGTAGGTACAATTTCACACAATATATACTGTGAAAAGCACATACATTGGAGTAATTGCACATGATAAACTCTTTGTATCACTTCACTGCAAGTACAGATCTTAGGTCTCAATGAAATCTTTACACTATGAAACCAAAAAAAGTAATATGGCATAGAAATCTTTACAGTTTACACTATGAAACCAAGAAATGCAATAGTATAGTTAATAGTTATATTTGGCCAGTGCTTTTACCTCTCAAATCCCACCCCTTCTTTTCAGTTGTCTTCATGTTTGTGTGTAGTAGTTGACAGTAAAGTGCATGTCTCTGTGCCAATGTTTTGACTGTCTGAATGTATATCTGATGAATAGTCACTTTTTTATTATTTGGAAGTTGTCATTTATGAAGGTTCATGGGAGGAAATGATGATCATCTGTTGAACATAAAATTTTGTTTACCCTTTAAATGTTCTGATAGCTCAAACTTTTAGATTTTAGAAGACCCTTTATCAGCTGGTTTAATTACATTTTATTTCGTTAATTCGTTTTTAGATGCACATGTGGGGACATGGATCACAGTATCGAAAAGGGCCGGAATCTTTAAGGGGAACGCAGCCAAGTACAATGTTGAGGCTACCATGCTATTGTTGCGCACCGGGTTGCAAACACAACATCGATCATCCAAGAGCCAGGCCTCTCAAAGATTTCCGAACCCTCCAAACTCATTTCAAGAGAAAGCATGGGAACAAACCCTTCATGTGCAGAAAGTGTAAGAAGCCATTCGCAGTGAAGGGTGATTGGAGAACCCATGAAAAGAACTGTGGCAAGATTTGGTATTGCGTCTGTGGCTCTGATTTCAAGCACAAACGGTCTCTCAAAGACCATATTAGTGCCTTTGGACTTGGCCATGAAGCAACCGGAATTCAAAGTACTGATTTTGAAGAGGAGGACGAATCAACTTCTGAGATTGAGCTCAAATAATGATCACTTTTAATTTGGGTTGCTTATTGTTTCAGTATATTTTTTACTCGCATTCCAACGATCCATTAATCACAGTGTGTACCATCAAATAGAAAGAATCATGTAGAGTGTTTGTCTTACAAAATGCAGATTTTCACAATGAAGTACATTTTTGGAGAGACCATGATTTCCAAAAACCGCCGAAGAGAATAAGTTGTCTACCTCTGCAGCTTCAAATGGTGATATGCAGCATCAGCACCCCGGCCAAACAAAAGAGGAATCTTCGTCCCCTCTTAAAGTAGTAGCCATTCTGGATCAATGAAGTAAAAATGAAATATTGTGAGCAGTTTTATTTTTTCTTGTTATGATCAAGGAATGCTTAACTAGGTATAGGGGGAGAATGGGAGATTTTACCATATCATACTTCAATATTCGATGGTCAAATGTGATATGTCTTCTTTCTGATCTTGTGACATGTCTTCTTTCGATTCTATATATATGTACAAGGCGAGGAGGCGGATGAGGCCCTCAACTTAGGCCCAATTTTTTGGAGGGCCCAAAACACACACACTCTCTCTCTCTCTCTCTCTCTCTCTCTCTCTCTCTCTCTCTCTCTCTCGAATTGACATTCACAACATACTTGGATATATATATATATATATATATTTTAAGGAAGATACTTTGATATTTGTCTTTGAATTTGTTTGGATAAATTAAAAAAAAAAAAAAAAACTGAAGTCAATAAAATCTATTTATGACTGCAATTTAATTCATACTTTATTAAAACTTAAGGTTCCTTATTTTGATGTATCAAAAATAA
>CAVNYN010151566.1:335-25928 GCA_963692815.1 Nyctanthes arbor-tristis
CCCCCCCCCCCCCCCCCCCCCCCCCCCCCCCCCCCCCCCCCCCCCCCCCCCCCCCCCCCCCCCCCCCCATGTTAACAACTATTTGCTTCTGATCCTTGGGACTTTTAAAAAGTGACTGCATGGTCGCGTTTACTGTTACATTGAAACTAATATTTACACAATATATGCTATCTCATAGTTTGTCTCAGTTCCAAGTCCAATTAAATCAATTAACTTGTCTCTTATCCTCCCGGTTTTGTACTTCTTCTAGGCTGAGTACGTCGTTGGACGAAGTTAGCGTTTACCCCATTCCAGCAGCTCTTTACCTCATCAAGAATTTACTTCAAGTAAATTCTAGTTCTTGTATATTATAAATTTCTTTCCACTTTAAGTCACGGTGAAAGTGTTGTTTTGGGTAATATGTCTGTTTGTCGCAGTATTACATCTTTGCATATGTGGATGCCCCGGGATATCAAATATTAAAGAATCTAAATATCATCAGCACGGGAGTGTTATATCGTATCATTCTCAAGAAACAGTAAGTCAATTTGGAATTTGCAGGGATAAATCTAACTTGAATTAGAGAGAACCTCTGTTAATCATTACTATATCCTTTGGATTGATTTTAACTGCTTAAATTATGGAAATATTTTGGTCACATACAAGGATGGATGGGCAGAGACTCCATAACAAAAAATATTAAACTTAATTTATCTTCTTTCAGGTTGAGTGAAATCCGGTGGACTGCTTTCATTTTATTATGTGCAGGATGCACCACGGCCCAGCTAAACTCTAAGTAAGAATGTCTTTGCCGTGTACTCATCTTGTTCTCTCTCAGCGTAGGTCTAGAATTGCCATCGTATTCCAGATCCATGTTTCGTATACGAGAAACAAGAGCATTTAACATTTTTCCTGGTTCAGATTTCCTCATCTACGCGTGCTTCTCCTCTTGTGAATCCTGACCTTACTTTACCGTGGTGGCATGGAGTTTTCTTTTCAGTTCAGATCGAGTTCTGCAGACTCCTTTTCAAGGTTGGATAATGGCTATTGTAAGTAGCTGAACTGAAAATTTCTTGGCTCAACCTGATCCAAAAAAAGGGGAAACAAGAAAAAGGGACCCACTTTTCTTGTGAGTTCAAAGTTTAATACTAAATAACACTATGGAAATTTCATTTCAGGTCATGGCCCTTCTGAGTGGTTTTGCTGGAGTCTACACGGAGGTAAATCTTTTCCAATATGTGGAACTCTGGTTTTTGCCAAAAGAAAGAAAGCAAAATCACTTAGCTTCTCCATCTATTGACTCCTTTAAATCAAATATTTTTAAGCCTGAGGGCACTATTATTAGATTTCTTATTAAGACCTTGTTTCTCCAGAGGGTACCATTATTAGATTTCTCATTAAGACCTTGTTTTTACCATCAGTGTTCTAAAAATTGTCCAATTAGAACTAATCCAGATAAGCCATTTTTTCTATTCAACTCGAAGTTTTTTTTTTTTAATTTATTTTTATTTTTATTTTTATTTTTTTGGTGTTTATCAAGGCTATCATTAAAAAGAGACCTTCAAGGAATATTAACGTGCAGAACTTCTGGTTGTATGTTTTTGGGATGACTTTCAATGCTGTTGCTATACTGGTTCAAGATTTTGATGCAGTCATGAACAAGTAAACTGAGACTACTTTTTGCTTCTGTTAGTTCTCTTATTTATGTCAATGATACAAGAGGTTTAATGCACAAACAATCATTTATTTCTTGTTGAATCAGCCAACTTTTTGCTTTTGTTAATGGTTCCTGTTCCAAAACTTTATTTTAGGAATTTCTCAGTTAATTATGCATTACATTTAACTTTATCTTTGCTCCATAAGGGATTTCTCTGTGGATATTCCGTATTCGTTGGCACAGTTCGTTTTGCTTGATTAATGATTCTAAGATTTTTATACTTGATGTGAAAGTTTATTTATTTATTATTATTATTTTTTATTTGTTCCGCAGGGGTTTCTTCCATGGGTATTCATTAATTACAGTTCTCATGATATTGAACCATGCTCTGAGGTACTTACGCCCTTTACTGTGACTTTGGTTGGCTTGCCTAATTGTTAGAATTTTGAATTATCATCGTTAATGAGGATAAAGGAAAAAAACTACTCTTCGTTGGACAAATCTAGCATTGTACTCTCTATGCAATTATTAACTAGCCAATAGTAAGTTTGACTCTGAGACTAAAGCGTAAAACTCGACAATGAAAATTTATTAAGTGTATCTGTTACTTGGTTGAATTCCAACATATCGTGTACCTGACAGAATAGAAGATTGGGCATTTTACATTTGGCAGAGTTTGGAGAAAATTGTTTTTAAGCTGAAATTGTTAATTGTTGCTAATTAGGAATTAGCATAATGGATTTGTGATGTTCTAAAGTTGAGGGTGTGTCACCTTTTTCAATTTCGGGTCTGAAAGTGGTCATTTAATATACCTCTTCCTAGAACAATTTGGAAATCCTGCAACCCATAAACATATGTTCCTTCAATCTCATAGTGGAGTTGACATTTTGAAATTTAGATATCATCAACTGAAGTAATTGGTCATCAATCACAGGAGACTCTGAGAAATTTCTTGAGTTTTTCCTACATCATGTAGTATTTGAAAGAGCATCTCATCATTTCTCTAGTTCTAGTAAACAAAGATAAAGAATGCTGTTATAAAATATTAGCAATCATATTCTTTGTTTGTTAGTTTGCGAACTATGACTTTATGTGGTATTATCCTTCTGCTTGAAAGTTGTTTGGAATATGAACTTGCTGCTGTTGGCAGCTAGATACCTACCTCGCTTACCTGTAGATATGGAATTCCTCCATTTAATCTGACTTTCGTATACACAGGGAAGGATGAACTAGATGTAGACCTTTCTTTGGGCACAGTTCGCAGAATCTTGTTCATTATTTACTTACCCTAGTATTCTTCTATTACCAGAAGTATAAACTAATCTACAATTAATATTGTTTCTTTGAAACTGTGTGAGTGCGTACTTGGACAAGTTGAAATATGGTGTTAATTACGAATGAAATCAGGTGGATTCCACCTTTTGTTTGTTCTATAATCTATTGATTGACATTTTCCTCGACTTTGTCTATATGAAGAATGTTTACTTGTTTGTATTTGTTTTCTTAAAGTGTTTTCTGTTGACTAATATACTTAAATGACAATGCAGTGGTATTGCAGTGTCAATGGTCATGAAGTATGCTGACAACATTGTGAAGGTAATAGCTATCGACATTCTACCTGATGTCATATATGCATTTAACCTAAGTCAATTTATTAGATTATTATTTTTGGTCATTATCTCTTACTTCTATGAAGTGGATTATGGACCAACTTTTTGGGGGGACAGATTTAGCATGTAGTGAGAAATACCATGAAGTCGACATGCAAATGGTCAAGTGTCAAGGACATGAACGAGATACTTTGAAAAATGCTGCAGGCCAAATGCTCAATATTCGAAAAAAATACACAAAAGCCTAGCAATATAAACCATAGATCCCTTATGTTGCCTTTACAAGATCTTACAAGTTTTCTTGCCAAACTCAGTTTTTCCAAGTACTGGACAAGAGTTGTGTAATTCTGGCTGAATGGTGTGAATAGAATAGGAGTAAGTTCGTTAACAGTGGATTGGGTCCAGGCCCAGTAATTTCTTTTATTCACCAAACTGCCAATATTGACTCATCTCCATCAAACTAGAACTGTAACAACAATTGTCTTATTTCTCAAAAATCAGGGTCACATTATTAGAAACGTTAATATAGTTTGCATAACTATTGCAGGTGTATTCTACTTCAGTGGCAATGCTGCTGACAGCAGTGCTATCGGTTTTCCTTTTTGGATTTCATTTGTCACTTGCCTTCTTTCTTGGTTCTATGTACGTATTCATGCTAAAATTTTGCTTCCACCATTCACACACTAAGTCACGCTTGCTTTCAGATATGAAATGTAAAAATGCCTGATTAATATATATCCTGCCTTCACAGTGTTGTATCCGTGGCAATATATTTGCACTCCATTAGAAAGCTCCAGAGATAGTGAACATTTCAGTATCCAGCCTTGTGTGAGTTGTTAGTGTAAATACTGAAAAAAATTTTTTTGTCCTTTTTATTTTGCTTGTTTGTTTGTTGATGATTCTGTATTCTCCATCAATTTGTTATAGATGTAACTGTTCCCCTAACATGAGGTGGTATATAATCTGGTTAGTTTTTCCTTTTGACCTTGATGATGTGTTTTCCATTTGAAAATTCCTCGGTTGTGAAAAAGTAAAATTGTAGTGGAAGGGGAGTATGATATTGTTAGTTCAAAAAGACATTGGTGTATTGTTTCTAAGTATTGCACCTGCAACTAGATGTGTATCGGTTTCTTCTTGTAAATTTTTCAATCTATAAACTAAATCAGGTTTAACCGCGAATTTTGTGGATCTATAGTCTATCACTAATTTTTGTTTTTCTTTAAAAAAAAAAAAAAAAAGATACAAGTATCACTGCTACATGCTTCTATTTGTTTTTACCACTCATTGTTATCAAATTATGAGTTATATCAGCATGTTATTATGATTAATACCTTATGAGATTTTGTGGAATTTTAAAGCGGAAGGTTTGGTTTTCCCGGTCAAATCAAAGCCTTAAAATTTACTATCTTATGCTTAACCGTCTAGTAAGCTAAATTTCCAACATTGCTACTCCCTAGTCACTCCTTTGCCCTAGACTGCCATCGGTTGTTGCAAATGAACCCAGATTCCTTCACATCAGCCACTATTTCTTCACTTGCCTTGTGTGTAATGGTGGCGAAACTCTTCAACTGTCTGCGTTTGCTGCAAGTGAGCATTCTTTGATGTATGTTGGTACGCTCGTCAATTAAATTTACGTTTCGTCAGACTGAAACTTTACTCATCTACGAAGTCTCAAACTCGATTAATTACTTTCTGATGATTATCGTTGTTTATTAGCAAGTGGGCAATCTATTGGCCGATGGAAATTTTTATTTGGAATTTGAATTTGATTCTGGCAAATATAATATTTGTGTTTTCTTGAATCCACGGACTACTTACGGAGCTAAGTTTTAAATCGAGGATTAATAAGATGAACGGAAATACATGTTTGAATTATTTAGAATGCTTCTTCTGGGTACTTCTAGTCTGTTGTAGGTTTTGCATAAAGCCTAATAATCAGATGGTACGCTGTTTTTAAAATTTTCGTCCGGCCTCTCGTTTCTGTAAGCCTTGAACAAAATGTTGGCTGCTAGAATACTTCCTCTTGCACTCTCTTTCAAAAGTCAGTTCCTCTCACTAAACACCATGTAAACAACAAAATCACGTGTCTCAAATCATCATCAGAGTCAATTGCACCAACAAATGGTAGTGAATCCACCCCAGCGCAAACCCTGGTCAAGATATTTTATCTGAAGCATTGCCTTTTATTCAGAAATTCCATGGCAAGACTATGGTCGTTAAATATGGAGGCGCAGCAATGAAATCAGAGGCACTCCAGGCTTCTGTAATTGCAGACATTCTCCTCCTCTCCTGTGTTGGCCTCCACATTGGACTGGAGATTTAACGAGTGGCTGGGAAAACTGAGCATCAAGCCCAACTTCCTCAATGGCCTTAGGGACACTGATGCCTCAACCATGGAAATAGTGTCAATGGTGTTAGATGGTAAAGTGAATAAAAATCTTGTTGCACCGATCAAGAAGGCTGGTGCTGCTGCTGTTGGCTTATCTGGAATAGATGGCCGGCTTTTGACGGCCCGGTTGCCTCCCACTGCCGTGCAGCTGCTCGTGTTGTTGATAATGATCACATCCCGGTGATTGCCTCTGTGGCTGCTGACCCAACAACAGCGTTGGGTGCTGAGAAGCTGATTCTGTTGCCGGACGTGGCTGGAATTCCGGAGAACCGTGATGATCGTCAGAGCTTGGTGAAGGAGATTGATATCAAAGTGGTTAAAAGGATGGCAAGATAGCAAGGTGAATTGCTGTGTTAGACAAGGGGTTCGAACAGCTAGTATTATTGATGGCCGTCTTGAGCACTCGCTACTTTTTGAGATTCTCACAGATGAAGGGGCGGGAACGATGATCACTGGGTAAACTACCACACAAAAGTAACGTGCAGTTGGTAAATTCTTCCGCATGCACTTGTGCTTTAAATTGTCATGGGGAATCAATCAATTTTGTCTCATTCTAGTCTTGCATGCTAGTCCTTTTACCTCGCTTCCTGTTACGTATACTCTGTGCAACCATTAGTCTCTGAATGACCTTAATTAATGATAAATCTCTCCTTTTAAAGGAATCAATATTATTGTTGTTATTATAATACTTGTAAACTGGAAGTTGTTGACTTATTTTGTCTAACTACAGAATCCTAGAGTATAGGCTTGTCGTAGTAAATAATTGGAAACTTAGGCCACGAATGTTTATTTTATCCATACGATAGAATATGATCTGAAATTGACAAGTTGGGTAACTTCATGTTGGTAGGAAACGAGGAAGACAACAGTTCACACAAATTTAAGTTCTATTTTCGAAAAACGTATACCACTATTTTTACTTTTGCTTCATATGTGCTTAGAGTGAAGAATAACAAGCCAAGAAGTACTAGAAAATTCATAATGAGAAATCCCTTTCTTTTCTATTTTCCCGTTTCAAAATTTGCTCCCCTGTCGTGTGTATTTATAAACAAATTAAAGTTGCAGTAATTGTAATGCAATCAACATTCAAAATATTTTATGGTTGCCCCCAAAAAAAAAAGAAAGAAAGAAAGCAAGGAAACAAAACTCTTAGTAGCTAGAAGAAGAGAACGGCGATGCCACGGGACAAATTTTATAATTCCTTCCCTGAAATCGTCAAGTACATAAATGAATCCGTACTGCTGGTTCTGTGGTTTCCGGGGCCTGAGGCGAGGTATGGAAAAGGGGACCCCATTGGGTAGCATTGTGTAGAAATTGTTTAGCTTGTATAGTTTATGAATTAAAATTTGCAACACAAGAACATGCATTTGTGCAAGTGATGTTCACTTAGCTTCTATTGTTCACAAATAGAAATCTTGAAAATTAAAATTTGATACATTATAACATGCCCCAGTGCTAGCGATATATGCTCGAGCAGTGATATTCTTATGCTGGAATGCGTCTTACTATTTTCATAATTATATAAAATTCATGTTATAGGTTATAACTTTAAATGCTGTCATATAAGGAGCTAATTCCGGTCGTCCTTAGTCACTCTCTCGTCGCTGGAACTTTGAAGTCCGATTGTCCGAACACCGTCTGTGTGCCGTCAAAATTTCTGGGTTTTAGGAATTAGGAATTTAAGAACGTACTCCATTTTTGTTGGGTTGGGTCATTACTTTCTTTCTTTGGGCCACAACTCAGTCTGGTCTGGACAAAATGGAGTTAGCTTCCTAGTTGGTTCCCATCTACCATGGAGTAATGCCTCAAACTTCTGTTCTCATTTTTTCTCCCACCATCTCTGTTTAAACCCGAAAAATTCGAAGAGGGTGACCTCTCCCCATATGGAGAGGTCACGCACACGTGACCCCTGTTATAAAAGGACGTGTGCATGACATCTCTGTATAAAAGGACCGGTTTAAACTCAGTTGATAATTATTTAAAAAAGAAAAAAAAAGAGAGGACAGAGGCTTCTGCAGTCCCGCTATCGGAATAGATCTGTCTCAGGGTTTGGAGACAACTCTATCCATGCTACTGTATGGCCTCAAGGTGCAGCCATACTAGGCTGCACATATTGCCTGTACCATGCGGCTGCATGGCCAGAGAGAGATCTGTTACCTTGAAAATGGTAGAGGCTTCTGCAGCCTTTCCAATAAGTTTCCAAAATTAAAAATGAATGTAATATTAAGTTTCCAAATTTCAATTAATCATCAATTCAATAGTGCAAACCATTAATTCCAGTCGAACTAGAATTATTATTTCTCCTTCTCCTTTCAATCTTTGGATTTTGAACACAAATTCGACATCTATATATAAAGACACCTTCATACTTTTTTATGTACAAAACAGCAACTACTTCATTGATTTTCTCTAAAGAAATTACTCGAAATGCTATTCATCATTATACAAACAGATGGCACGAAGGGTTTTCGTCTTGGGTTTTCTTGCAACCGTCTTTTTGACATTCTTGCATGTTGGTTCTATTGCTGATCCTCCGGTCAATTTATACCGGTCAAAAGATTATGTGATGATGGAAAAAAGCATTGTTGGACTCACATTATTATCTCCAAGTAGTCTGATCACCAGGATCCAATATAAAAGAGTACAAAATATCCTCAACTATCACTGACGAGAAAATAGAAGAGGATATTGGGACATGGTATGGATTATGCCACCAGAGCGTAAAAGTTTTTTCTATGAGCTTGAAGGAAAAGTTCCAATGTTATGGCAGAAAGCAAAGCTATGATAGAAATTTCATTCAAAGCAATATGGAATTCATCCATTGGTAACCCTTATCCATTGAACATCTAATGTTACAAGGGAGTTCCGATTTCTATACATATGCGATAATGGAAGGATTGCCTGATGTAAACATTGACAAAGCAAGGATTGCTTTCAAGCTTGATGGAAGCAAGTTTCAATATATGTCTGTATCAGACTGTATCAGATGACATACAAAGGATCATGCCAACAGCCAAAGATCGTAGCATTAGAGGTAGAGATCAAACTCTAGACTATAAACAAGTCGTTTTGCTCACAAATCCTAGCAATCCATCTCTTAAAGGCCTGGTAGATGACAAGTGCTAGTATTCACATGACAACAATGATAGCTTTGTACATGAATGGATTAGCACTCAACGAGACGTTGATTTTTGGATTATATCGCCAAGTTATGAATTTCATGTTGGTGGTCCAGTCAAAAATGATCTTACATGTTGGCCCAACCTCTTTAACTGTATTTTTCAGTGGCCATTATGCCAGTCCAAAATTTGGAATTAAATTACAAAATGGAAAACAACGGAAAAATGTCTTTGACCCCTGCTTTTATTTATCTCAACTCAGATTCAGATGGAAAGCCAAGGAAGCTTTAGGCAAATGCTAAAGGACAGATGCAGAAAGAGACTAAAAAATGGCTATATGATTTTCCAAGTTTCGAAGACTTTCCCTGTGCCAATTAGGGGTGGGCACCGGTCGGCGCGGTCCGGTTTTTCGGCCAGACCGAAGCTGAACCGATGACGTCGGTTTCCGAAGATCTGAAACGAAACCGGCCAGTGTCTGGCTTGCCACCAACATCGACCAAGCCAATTTTTCCTCGGTCGGTTTCGGTTTAACCAACGGTTTGGTTGTACTTCGTTAGAATCAGAAACCAGATCTCAAATTCACCCACAACCACAAGAAACTCATCTAGATCTATAGCTATACACAGACTACGCCTGCGTCGGCTACAACAGAGCCTGTGCAGCAGCCAGATGTTTCAGGATTCTTCCTCCGTCGTCCTTGCCGTGTTCTAAATCTGGAGTTTGGCAGTTAGCATCAACACGATAGAGCTTTGAAATTGGAATTTGGCCTCCAAAAGTAGATGAAACGCAATTTGCTTTTTGTCAGATTTCTTTTGTTTTGATAATTGACTTTGGATGCGGCCGCACACAATTTACTTCTTTTGTCAGATTTCTTTTGTTTTGACATTAACTTTGGATGGGGCCACATCTCAGTGGAAGACACATAAAAAAGCCCACTGACTTGGTTAAATATATATTTATAATTCAAGGACAGTTTCCTTTACCCGGTTTAACTCGGTCGGTTTTGACTGTTCGAGCCGATTCAGTCTAAGATCGGCCGGTTTAACTCGGTTTTCGGGGTTTTAAGTTCACTGAACCACCAACCAAACCGAATTTCCTCAATCCTATCACAAACTGACCGAACTAAACCGGCAAACCAACAAAAACTGGCTTAGTCGATCTGGTCCATCTGTTTTTGGCAGTTTTCAGTTCAACATGCCCACTCCTAGTGCCAATGATCGAGGTACCATTATCGATAGATTACTTGTGAGTGACAGTTATCTCAGTCGAGAACTCGTGCCTGTAAAATTAGCATATATAGGATTGGCTCCACCAGGAGATGTGGGATCTTGGCAAATGGACACTAAGGGCTATCAATTTTAGAACCAAACCGATGAAAATGGGTATTTCACAATAAGAGGTGTTTAAAGAGGAACTTTTAATTTGAATTCTTGGGTCCTTGGAGTAATCGTTGATTATAAATACAACTTCAATATTATCGTTTCACCACGAAGCCAAATTCAACTTGGAGATATTGTATATAGTCCTCCAATAAATGGATCAATCTTGTGGGAAATCAGATATCTGACTGGAGACCTATAGAGTTTTATGTTCCCGATCTAGCACCAGAGTTTGCTAATAGGTTATCCATTCTCCCTATAGAAAAGCATTGTCAATATAGATTGTGGGATCGATATACAGATTAATATCCCGATCAAGATCTCATGTACAATGTCAGCACTAATGACTACACAAAAGTTTGGATCTATGCTCATGTCAATAGGAGAATACTTGAAGCAAATAATATGAAGAATTATGAAGCCATGACATGGCAAGTTTCATTTGATTTGTCAAATATCTGGATCATACAATCCTACACTCTCCGAATAGCACTAGCATCAGCCACTTTGCCGAAATACAAGTTCGAGTCAATAATCCATATACCCAACGCCCTCATTTTACTACGAGGTTGATAGGCAAGGATAATGCAATTGCAAGACATGGAAGTCATAGACTATACTCATTATACAGCACCAACATACTAGAATCTAAACTCGTGAATGAAAGAAATACGATATACTTGAGGCAGGTAAGAGGCAGGTATCCTTTCAGTAGAGTAATGTATACCTTAGACTTGAAAGGGTGCGACGGGCTAACCAATAGAGATTTTAGTTGCATGCTCTGTATTATTTTTATTTCTCCTTTTATGGTAAGCTCAAACTCCAAATTCATTACGAATGAACAATTGTAATCATAAACAATTTTTTCATTGTTTGATGTCATTTGTTGTTTTAGAATTACACTTCAACAGTATACACAATTTAATTTCTATTTAAAAAAATTAGTAGCATACATGTATATTTTTTCTGATTCTATTTCAAATTTAAATTTAGTCAAACAAATCACATCCACATATCTCGTGGAACCCACTAATACAAATTTCCAACATACAACTCTATTTATTCTCTCTTTTATTTCAAAAAAATAAAAAATGTATAAGCTAATAGTTGTATTGTATACTTTTGTATTCAATATAATAATATAGTAAAGGAACGCGAAACATTGCAATCTAGTTACTGTTACAAGTTGTACACACTTGACATCAGTATACAAATTCTTCCAAATTGATACTTGTACAGGATTTTTTTCCTTGTAACCAGTTCTTTTTTTTTTCTACAATTAAAATTATCTGAAAAACTAAATAAACAAGGGGTGCCTAAATAACAACCATGTTCTAGTGGCATAGGCATTTGATTTGATCATTATCATTCTTTTTTATTTATTTTCTAGCGGGGGTTGGGGCAAAATGAAATGAACATGTAGCTCCCCGCGAAAATTAAGAATGAAAATTAGACTCCGTCAGCAAACTTCTGATCTATCCACACTATCAATTACAATTGATGATAGAAATATATGCATAGATCTAGGAAAATAAAAGTAAAAACCTTCAATTATGCCAATAAACACGTAACTGAGTTTTTTTTTGTAGCAAAAACCCATTACAATCCCTGACCATGCATTAATGAAAATGGAGAGGATTTTAGCGTTATTTCTTGTCGCAATGGCGATGGTCGGTGCGAGGGCCAAATCCCAAAATTCCGTTGGACGGAGGATCCATACATTGTTCTCTGTAGAGTGCAGGAGCTACTTTGATTGGCAGACGGTGGGCCTCATGCACAGCTACCAAAAGGCACGGCAGCCTGGCCCCGTTACCCGTCTCTTAAGCTGCACTGATAAGGAGAAGAAAAGTTACCGGGGCATGCATTTGGCCCCCACACTTCAGGCCTCCTGTGTGACAACTGGTGATTGGTAAAGCATTCCAATTTTTTTTTAATTATTTCTTTTGATATGATTACTGGTTATCAAATTAATATGCGAAATTTTTTAATAGAGAAGTTGGATACTCTTATTGTCGGAGTATAATGAAGGATTAGAATAAAATTCTATTAAAATATGTTTTCTATGGTGTTTCGGGTACCAGATTCCTTTTTTGGCGTTATCTTGGGACTATTATTTAATTGCTTTAAATTTCAAATAGAGTTCTATTTTCGCTTCATGCATTCACTCTTCAAGAAAGAGGTTGTTCATATTAATACTTTTTTTTTTGGGTTTGTTATAGGCATCCTATAATTATTAAACAAGCTGGGATTTTACATTGGCTAAGGCATAGTAAAGATGTAGAAAATGTGGACTGGGCTGTAATTTTAGATGCAGACATAATCATCCGAAGGCCAATCATTCCGTGGGAGCTTGGTGCTGAGAAAGGCAAACCTGTTACTGCATGTTATGGGTAAGACTTACTATTAACTTTTAATGGTATAATCTGTGTTTAGGTTCATTACATCAATGTGAGAATTTGATGGCTTTCCCATATTCTCTGGAAGTAAATTAAATATGATATTCATTGCTCTTCCTCTCAAAGAAACCAATAGCCTTTAAGAGTTGTTGCTTTGGTGTGTGGCTTTTGATTTGGTTAGAATGATAGGAAGCAATTAGTAAACGTTATTTCCTCCTCACTGAAAGACCTACCAACATAGTTGTTTTAACCTTTCCTGAGAATCAGCTTCATCATTGAACTAGATTTTGAGATTTTTAAAAAGAAGATTCTGTATGGAACTTTTTAATGGGTTAAAAAAGAATTCTACTTTCATTTGGTTATAAGTTTCCCAAGATATTTTTATCCTGCAACCGTGATTTTCAAATTTCACTGGTACTAAAAAAATAAAAACGCTCAGCTTTTATCTATATTCTTGGCCAGATACTTGGATCGACACAATGACTTTCTTGCTAATTTGCATACAAAACATCCTGAATTCTGCAACAAGGCAGGAGGAGTCCTAGTCATGCATATAGATGATCTCCAAGCTTTGGCACCCTTATGGCTTTTGAAAACTGAAAAGGTACTGAAAGAAGGAGCTCTTTAGTCTACTACAAATTATACTGGTGACATATTTGAAACATGGTGGATCTTTGGTATGTATGGATATTCATTTGGCGAATCTGAGGTAAACATCGTGCTAAATACATATTTTTCTGTTCTTTTTCATATACACATAGGTAAGCATATTATTATATACATGCATATCAATCTGCGATTTGGCTTGTCAGGTAGGACTCCGCCACAAGATAAATGATAACTTGATGATTTACCCAGGGTATAATTTTCAGGCGGGCGTCAACCCTATTCTTTTGCACTATGGCTTTCTATTCCGTGTTGGAAATTGGTCATTCAGTAAATTAGATCACCATAAAGACAATATTGTGTACAATTGTGGGTGTCTCTTTCCAGAACCTCCTTATCCTAGAGAGATAAATAGACAGTGTGTGTGTATTGAAATTAAAATTTTTAGTCGCTATACCTTGTTTTACATAAGGTATTTGTCATACTTTGTTACGCTTAAATGTGAAATCTACAAAATTGTCTTGCACTTCGATTGCTAATAGTCATAGCTTTTGAACCTTTTTTTTTTCTTCTTCTTTTTTTGGTGTCTCTGTAGGTAAAAGAAATGGAAGCTGGTTTAAACAGAAGAAGGTCACTATTTCTTGGCATAGAATGTGTAAATACTCTAAATCAAGCTCTACTATTACAACATACAACACATGGTTGTCCCAACTCCAAATGGTCAAGATACTTAAGTTTCTTGCAGAGCAAATCATTTACAGGACTATTTAGGCCTAAATCGTTCACTCGTAGAAGTCGTCAAATCATGGAATTTAACATTCAGTCACTATATATTAGCGAGCCAGCAAAGTCGTTCCCAAGAATTCATACCATTTTCTCAACAGAATGCTCCACTTACTATGATTGGCAAACTGTGGGGCTTGTTCATAGTTTCCACGTGAGTGGCCAACCAGGAAATATTACGAGGCTGCTTAGTTGTACAGAAGAGGAACTAAAGCAGTATAAAGGACTTGATCTGGCCCCTACTCATTATGTTCCATCTATGAGTCGGCATCCAAAAACTGGCGATTGGTACCCTACTTTTGCTTTTGTTGAATTCTATTTACCCCTTGAAGCTTTCCTATGTTACTTCAAACACAACGGGATTTGAAGAAGTATGAACACATAAAGAGACATTGAACAAAATCAGAGAAGGAAAAAAACATATTTGTATATTTGTGCTACTGTGCTTTCTTGAAACAAGATCAATCTCTTCTAAGTTGGAATTGAGTTCTTGGTCTCTTTAGTCTGCATTTTTTTTTCTATGACTTATTTCCTTATCCATTTTTATTTCCCTAAAAGGCTTCATTTCCTATATTAGAAGAAAGAGAGAAAATTTTAAAAAATGTACAAACTAAAGAAAACCTAAAGCTTTTTCTTTTCCCCTCCTTCAAAGTTATTTATCTTAGTTTCTCTTACAACCAATTGTTTAGGGATAGTCTCTCTTACAATTTACAGCCAACTGTTTAGGGAGGCAGGACTAGACACTATTATTTTGAACACTGGCGGAGCTAGGGGGCCATGCGGGCCTCGGCCCCCATAAATTGAAAACTTTTCCTTTTTAGTTTGTTTAAAAAAAATTATATATAAAGGTAATTTAGCCGTACGTAATATACGGCTCACTCTTCCGGCCCAGTCCTGTAATAGTTCCTGGCTCCGCCATTGATTTTGAAGATTTTACATTCTTCTTTTCATTACCATTGTCACGTGCTATCTAGTGCTGCCCTGCAAAATGTGAATGAACAGAAGCACTTTTTTTTTTTTTGCTTTTTTTCCGAAAAATAGAGCAACTGTTTTATATGAAGAGTGAAGTAGAGAATGGTCCAATTTATATTCCAAAAATATTGTCGTTACCAGATTTTATTGGGAAGGCAATCCGGTGATGAATGAATGTTGCCAAGTATCATTACAGTTGCATGCTGCCCATCTTGTGATCCGGAGTCAAGACTTAAATACCATATCCTGATAGAAGATAGTAACAAAAGCACCTTGATAGATAGTAACATCTGTGTCACCTTAGTAGATGTAACATCTGTGTTTTATCTGTGATGCATCAGGTATCCAGCAATACATAAACCTGTTGGAGTTGTGCATTGGTTGGATCATGCAAACATTGATGCAGAATACATAGTAATCCTTGAATCTGACATGATTATGAGAGGACCAATTACACCATGGGAGTTCAATGCAGCTCCTGGCAAGCCAGTTGCAACTCCTTATGAGTAAGCATGGAGTATTCTTTTTTTATCCCTTTCAATTCGACAATAAAAATTGTCTTCCTAATTTATTTAGCATAAAATTGCCTTTTTGCTTCAACAGTTTTGCGTCTGGTGATGTATGTTTTGCATAAAAATTGTCTTTTCTGGTTCAAGCGTAATTTTTTTATATACTATTCCAGCTACTTGATTGGTTGTGACAACGAACTTGCGAAAATCCACACCAGTAATCCTGCTACTTGTGATAAGGTTGGAGGTGTGATCATAATACATATAAATGATCTCAGGAGATTGGCCATACTTTGGCTGCATAAAACTGAAGGCCTTCGAGCTGATAGAGCTCACTGGTCTAAAAACATTACTGGGGATGTTTATGAAGCAGGTTGGATGAGCGAGATGTATGGTTACTTGTTTGGTGCTGCAGAGGTATTTCAGTTTTTTACTAATAATTACAAGTATGTCCAACCCTCTTGTGAAAGAACATTAGTATGTTAGGTGGAATTTTCTTTGTGTGTATTAAACTTGTACTAATTGCTTGGTTCCCTATACTGCCAGATGTTTATAAGTAAACTTATATGACAACTTTTAACTTCAATATATTATCATTGCAGTTGAATCTGCATCACATCATAAGCAATGAGATTTTGATATACCCAGGAGATGCTCCTTCACCTGGTGTCAAATACAGAGTATTTCACTATGGCTTGGAATTTAGAGTTGGTGACTGGAGCTTTGATAAAGCGAGATTGAGGCACATAGACTTGGTTAACAAATGTTGGGCTAAGTTTCTTGACCCTCCTGATCCATCGACACTTGATGAGTCTGATGAGAATGCCTTGCAGCGTGACTTGCTCAGCATAGAATGCGGAAATAGATTGAATGAAGCTCTACACGTACATCACAAGAAAAGGAAATGTCGGGATCTCACTTCCTTGTCCAAGACAAAACCAAAGACAATTGTTCCCATTTTGTTACGCTCTCCAAATAGTGAGACCCCTAATACTCATACCTTGCACCTCTCAAGTCGAGAGACCTATAATGAAATTGCAACTTCTAGGATATTAGGAAAGATTGATGAAGACTTCAAACATTATTCTAAAGCAGAGAGAGAATATCTGGAGTTATCACTGCCTTCAGTTGTGAGTCAAACATTTAATTCCATGAGATTTTGGATTATTGTGCTTTGGGCAGTTGCAGTCTTTGGCTTTGTGGCATTGATGTCAATGATGCTTTCCAGCCATAGAAGGCAGAAAAGAAGAGGGAGAAGTTTCAAGACAAAAGATAATAACCATGGAATCAGGTCTGTGGGAGGTATATGATCAGCAGATCTGGAACGCTGAAATGTCATAGAAAGGGGTACTAAACTGCAACTTGCATTGAGACCCTGCTAAACATTGCAATACTGCTCATATGGTTCTCTTTGGTGAAAATTAAGTTAAACCAAGAAGTGATCTAGCAGCTACACAACCAAACTGTGTTGATCGATACCTTTTACCTGTGGCTTTATCGCGGAAATGGAATTTGGAATTCCTCGTTGAATGAATGTGACTGGTTCAGTTCTTGGGTTTCTGGATGGTTTCACATTACAGTATGACTTTGAAATCAACTTAATAGTGAGGTCAGATGTCCTGAATTTGACTGTCTGCTCATTAGCTAGGGGTATTAGACAACATTATCAACTACCAGTATGGGCAGTTAAGCAATCCCTTTTTGTAGCTTATGTTGCACCATTTCCAATTCTCAAGGCATATGTACTTTGGATAGGTATTTATAAATGGAGAATATTATTGCATTTTTTTGCCACTTCATATAGTAACCAATTATAAATTAATTTGTTTATAATTTAATTTGAATTTTGGGACACGCGACATAGTTTAGTTGATATTATTGAAAAGCGAAAAATCGTTATTTAATGTGATAAGTGTATGAGGTGTCAATTATTATATTTGACACTAGTTATAAAAAGTAGAATAATTAGTTTGATACCAATTGATTTAAAATTGGATTTTGATTTGTGAACTCATCACACCAGGTCACAATTTTTTTCTTTTCAACAAAAGTTAACCCATCAAATCACATGTCACGTAACAAAAAATTTAGAGCTTGTTTGGTACTCTTTATTTTTGCAATTTATAAATTTACCAACTACGATTTGACTATTGATTTGACAACTACTCAACAATCACCACACATTTCAAATTTCAATTAAATCTCCACCACTTATTTCCACTCATTATAAATTTCCTTTATAAATTGATTTTATAAACTTAACCAAACGGATCCTTAAAAAATAATGTCATTTGAACTGAGGTTATTTATGAAATATATAAATGTGATTGATTTATTTAATTAGCTTTCATTTTTAGACTGCAGAATTCCTTGTCCTATGGATGGCCCATTATTTTATTTGCTAAAATTGAAATTGCAGCAAGAAGTGGTTCAGCCTGCTACATCCTCAACCTCTGATAGCGACTTAAGACAAAGACTGTAACAGGGTGTTGATTATTCCGCGCTTTTTACCCAAGCATAACCCGCTTTTAATTCGTATTTCAAAATTTAAATCCAGCGTTGCATACAGTTAATACGGTTAACCCATTCCACATTCACATTAAAATTCAAATAAATCGAACGTTACAAAAGTTTTAATAAGGCAAGTGGGACCCACTCCAATCTGAAAAAGTTGAAAATTTTCCTGGCGTACGCGTCCTCTTCTTACAACGTCTGCCTATTGCTTTTCATTTGAATTTCAAATTTAAGGCTGGACATCTGCAGTGCTAGTGTCAGAAACAAAGGGAAAAGACACAACCAGAGCTCAGATTTTTCTGGGGTTTTCTGGTTTTGTATTGTTTTGTTGTGGGCTTCTCATTCTGCAATTCTGCAAACAGAATGGGAGACTCGGCTTGGCTCATGCATGGCTTTTCTTATGCTTCCGCCATACCCAACGAAGCCAAACAGGTATTATAATAATATCATCAAAAGTATAACTTCAATGTTTTTTTTCCTTTTCAAATCTTCAAGACTTGCAAATGATAATTTAATATTTCACTGAGAACTGATATGCTTCTTGAAAAAAATCATTTGCCACTTGATTTCGTTTCTTCTTCAAGTTAGCTGGATTTTCTAATAAATGAACTGATTCTTTTAACTGGGAAGCTGCTGGTTTTCCAGGAAATTGTTTGCAATAGCTAAAGATTGGATTTTGAGAAATTTAAGTTCATCGATTAGATGGGCTATGAATTACAGGGGAACCCAATGCACGCTCTTGGGGAGTCAATTTCATTTGGGAGATTTATGTCGGAGTCTCTGTCTTGGGAAAAATGGTCCACATTTTCTTCCCACAAGCGTTATGTTGAAGAGGCAGAAAGGTATGCCCAGCCGGGATCAGTTGCACAGAAGAAGGCTTTTTTTGAAGCTCATTACAAGAGAATCGCGGCTCAAAAAGCAGCAGCTGCAGCTGCAGCCGCAGAGTCAGCATTGGTTCAACAAGAAAATGCCGCTAATAATGTCAACGGAGCATTTCTAGTTGAAGATAAGGATACTGGTAAAGAAATTGCTGCTTTTACTACTACTGATGAAAGAGGGGATGATGTGAAGAAGCCGGCTGGAAATGAGCGTTGGGAAGTATGTGCTAGTGAACCGGGCATAATGGTTGAATCGAATAATAATAAAGTAGAAACTAAAATAGATGGTGAAAATGGGGTAATTACAAATGAGTCGCCGGTGAGGAAAAGTTCATCCAACAAGGTTTATAGTCTTGAGAATCAAGAAGGAGCTTCTGGATCAGAAACTACTAGTGGAACACCACAGATGGAGAAACCTTTACTCAAGGTGATTCTTACAAAACGCTTCCTCTTTCTTATTGATGTCTTACTTTAGTGGTTTCAAAATGAGATTTTTGTTTCATTACATCAGAATTCGTCGGATAATGACGATAATAATCCATCAGTGACGAGCAAGAAAAGATCGGCTCTCTCTTCATTCAAGCCATCCATTCACCGGAAAATGTCTAAAGTTCCATACACACCTCCCAAGCCAATTACTCCGCAATTCAACAAAGAACTCAATGCCTCCTCAAGGAAGTCTAATGTGGACTTCATGGACAAAAACAAGTCCTCTCAGAAATCTCTACGTGCACTGATTAATTTGGCTCCTGCCAAAGAATCTGATAAATTGCCAATTCCAAGTTCAGTTGTTACTACAATTTCCTCCAAGACCCGAAAAAAATGGGCCACTCCCCTCAAGACTCCTGTCAAGGTACCTCTTTCAGTTTAATCTCCCTCCCTTGTGCAAGAATTTATGATTGACGGATTATTTTGATCTTGTGCAGGCAGCTAAGCATTTCTCAAAATACATTGCAGCAACCCCACTGTCAGAAGATAGAAGGTACGAGATTTCAACACCATGCTCTTGTATATGACAGTAAAAACTAATTTCAGAATGTCTATAACCTGCAGGAGCAAAACACCAATTCATGCCTCTGTTTCTGGGAGCAAAACAAGCGGCCCCAAGTGGCATATCTTATCAGCAGTGTAGGTTAAACGATATGCAATTAGATTTCTTGATTTAACACTAAGCATTGAAATCAAACATAACGACTGAGACACAAAGATAAATGGTTCAACTTGGCACCTTATTAGTACTTGAAACTGTAGTACTTTGCTCAAGTCATCTAAACAGCGACAGAGAAGATACTTGTTTCTTGCAATAAATAACTGTAGATTGTTTTTTAGCGCTCCTAATGCTGGATTTTGGTCTTAAAACCTGGCAATTTGTCATGACACCAATGTATTTCTATATTAGTTGCCCCAAGTCGTTGACAGGCTACCGCAACAAATTACAATCCCCAACTTTATCCACTCCATTTATCCTGAGAACGGAAGAGAGAGCAGCCACAAGAAAACAGGTAATGCTTTTTTCAGTTTTTTTTGTATCCTAATCCTAGTTGACAACTTGTGGCGAAATGTATGAGTTTGTTAATTATGTTCGTTTCTTTTCATAAAAATTTCAGAAACTCGAGGAGAAATTCAATGCCAAGGAAGCACCAAAGGTGCAACTACAAACAAAAATTAAGGTTTGATTGTGGATGCTAGCCTTTTTCCTTCTCTATCTACTTCAAGACTCATACCAAGTTTTGAATTACTGTTGTACGATGATTGAATAGCCTCTTTCGATCATAACATACAGGAGAAAGCAGGGAATGAATTTAGAAAATTGCGTCAAAGCTTTTGCTTTAAAGCTCGTCCCCTACCCGAATTTTACAAGGAACGCGAAATGCAAATCAATCAGATGAAAAGGGTATCTTCTTCCTTTTCACTCCACTTTTCTCAATCTAATCTAAAATTATTGTGCTGAAACATTAATGATACTGGTAATACTACAGAGTTCAGCATCACAGACAGAGCCAGTGGGAAAAGCCCATTCAAGTAAGAAGAAAGGCAGCAATGTCTCAATGCCGCTACCGCCTCCCCCTCCCACATTTTTGGCCAAGAAGAATGGTGCTTGCAAGATTGTATCAAAAACAAAAATTGCAACCCAACCAGAAAGGCTCAACCATGAGAACAAAAGCCCAAACATTTTGCAATGACCAAAACATGTACATTTATTATTCAATTCAATCGTTCTACACTTGTATCTAGCTTTAAGCAGGGATTTGTTGCTACTTATTTCTCTGTAAACAGTTTATTCATATGTCCAAATATCTCAGATAACACATGCCTCTTGCAGCTATATGCTACTGAGATTATCTTTTTAAATAAAAGGTACCCTAGCTATGCAGCAGTGAATCTTACGACACCATGGAGCCTTTTTTATGCATTAATTATTTATCCAAATCCAAGTACCCAACCAACAAACTATAGAGCAACAAGTTTTTTTCTGCAATAATTTATCTAATTGCTTAATGGAATATCGTTTAATTTTTGTGGCCATTCACAAATTCATTCAAGAAAAGTGTATCATATATAATCATGAATTTATTAATCATCTTTGCACCACTTGAATTCGCATCTTCATCAAATAAACAGGATTCATTGACATAGAATAAAAATTAATTAGAAAGAGAAAGATATCATATTTCTTCCACAAGGCACCAACTTTCATCTCCATCCACCGGTTCCCAGACAAATCCCACCTCACAGAAACTCATTTGATTGTCGTCATTGTTGTCGTTGTCGTCATCATCATCACGTTCATCAGTCTCTACAATTTGATCAGCCTCAGACGGAATCCCAGCAATATCAGATAATCCATCAAGAACTTCATCAGCACAATCGTCTACATCATTGTTCAACTGATCCAAAATATCCGTGGCAGAAAAGCTGGAAAAATTGAATCCAGGCTTAGAATCCACAACTCGCCAAGTGATCAAACTATAGTTTGACATAACATCAGATGATGTTCTAAGTTTTTGGGCTCCCTTGGTCTTATCCTTTGCCTTGGAAGCAGGGTGAATATGGCAGCCATTACACCGGGGGCGACCACACTTGCCAGTGAACTTGGAATGGTTTGTTGGCTTGGAGGAGACCTTGGAGAACATGCCGGCTGTTGGTGGTGAGCTCAGCTTGTTAACGTGCCGAGTTTTAGGCCTTGGGTTCCAAGGTGACGGGAGGATTGGGTTGGTCCGGACCATGCCGTGTTGGCGCCCCTCCCTCTTCATCTGGTTGAATTCCTGTGAGCTACTTAATGGTTGTGGAATTTGCCAGTCAAGTTTAGCTTAAATAGACAGATTATTAGGGTTCTTCAAAACTTGGGAAGCAAGGACTTTTAATTGGTCAACTGATTGCGTGTCGCCCAAACGAGCAACTAATGGAAGGAAATTTGACCCTGTCCCCAAACACTACAACTTGTTTCATTTCAGTCCTCACTCATTTTTTTTTAAATTGCAATTAATTTAATTTAATCTAATTAGTTAGGGTGCTCACGGTGTTATAATGAGCATGGACATACATGGCACTTAGTTAATTGGTGCATGTAATAATTAAGGTCATTTATCATCATTAGATTATTTCTTTAAGTGTCAACACCGTTTTTAATTGAATGTGAAAATACAAATCAAAAGAAGTTGATCTTTTAAGTCAAAATGGTTTCTTGAAAGAAGGGAGACCATGCACAATAGGATTAATAAAATTGGAGTTGTGTACCTTTAAGTTATATATACAACTTTTATCTGTTTGATTTTATTGGCACTCGAGAAGACAGTCTTAAAAAAATTTAAGTGCTTAGCTAATGAATCACATCCTTAGTATCACTTCTTCTTTTTCTTCGTCTTCTTCTTCTTCTTCTTTTTTTTTAAACAGATATTTAATTTATCAATTTTAAATAAAAATTTTTAGAATGATGTGAATAAATGACATTGTAAATGTATGATAAATTTATTAGATGATGGAAAAATATCTATTTTACAATAAAGTTTATTTGTAAATAGAAGCTTTCTTAATTTCTTACCCATATAAGACTTGGTAGGATCTTGTTTTCCTACACATTACATCAAGTCCAAATCAAAAGCAATCAGATAACTATATGCGTGTACGTAAAAAATTAAGTAAAAGTCTCCACATGTGTGTATGTAAAAAATTAAGTAAAAGTTTGACATACAAATGGAAATTTTCAATATTTTATTTTCAGAAAAGAAATATTTTTTGTTTTAATTTTAAAAAAATAAACATACTTTGATTTAAAAAAAAAAAGACAAATAAATAAACATAATTGTTGTTGTTTTTCCGTCGTGTTGTCGACTTCTTTCACCATTGACCTAAATTTTCATGTATATCTGTGTGCCTATCTTCATAGTTTTTTCTCAAATTCTCTTCATCTTTCATCTAATATTCTTCATCTTCCCTCTTAGCTTGGAACCACCATAGAACGGTATCTATATATCCATATATAATTAAAAGAATTAAGTCTCAATACCCCTATTACAACATTTTCCTGCTCAAATTTCTTGATACAGTTTGCGGTAAATTGAATTTTTTTCTTTTTTTTCTTTAGATAAAGTTAAAATTGAAATATTTTCCTTAATCTTCTTTTTTTTTCTCCAAAATTTGAATGCTATAATTGAGATCTAGATATATTTATTCGTAATCTATAATTTTGAATATTCCAGCTAATTGAAACATTCCTATCTATCAATTTTGAAAATCATGATATTCTCTTTAACATTAAAACCTTTGAAAAATTGTGTTTCAGAACAACTTATATCCCCAACATCGTTATTGTTATTGGGGAATATTTGAATGGTATAATTGTGTTTTGCATAATAATTCCATGACAATAATTTGGAAAATTGATTTGAATTTTTTTATATGGCCCTCATTAAGTTTTTTCATTTTAATGATAAATATAATTTATTATTTCAATAAATTATACATGAGTGTCGTAAGGGTGTGACAAAAAACCCCTCGAAGGTTTTGTAATAAATTTTAGGGCGGTCTTTGAATATTATCATTTATGTAAATATTTTTAAAATTTATTAGGGTGCATACTAAATTGTAATGTAAACTTTATATAGAAATATGTTTTATTGGTTTTAAATTAGTAAAAATCTATTTAAAAGACTAATCTTACTATAGTTATATTCTTTTCAAGGAGATTATATTTTGATTCGTCATTAGAGGTTAATATTCATTATTGAATTTCTTATTTATTTTGTTTTTCTTATATTTCTGTTCATTTAGTTTCCCCGTGCGTTGCTAGTATTACTCTAAGTTAATATATTAACTTGACACTGATCTATTAATCTATATATACATTAAAGTAATTTAGTTTTTATTTCTCATTTTCCCACCCAAAATCACTTTCTAAATCCAATTATTGCATCTTGGTCATTAGTTTAACACTTAATCATAGCCTTTGATTATATTTTTCTTTTTATTGTTTTCATTTATTTTTTATCTTTTTATCTTAATATATTACCTTACATAAAGATAATCATAAATGTATAATTTAAATAATTAAATCAAGATCTTAACTTTTCTATATATAAGTTCCCTTACATCAAAGGAAACTTTCACATATTATATCTTAATAATCATAATAATGCATGCAATTATACAGAGTATCACTTAAAATCGATTTTCTATATCTTTCAAAAAAAAGTCTGAATTCGTTTTTCTTTTTTTTTTAAAAAATAGTTTTAAATCTTTGTGATTTTTAAATTTTTTTATATAATGTAATTCATTGATATTTATGCAAAAATCACAATATGAATTTAGTTTTTTTACCTTTTTAATATTTTCATTTATTTTTTATCTTTTTATCTTAATATATTACCTTACATAGAGAACATCACAAATGGATAATTTAAAATGCTAAATCAAGATCTTAGTTTTTCCATATAAGTTCCCTTATATCAAAGGAAATTTTCACATATTTTAGCTTAATAACCACTTAAATCTAGTTTTTTACATCTAGAAATAATAATTAAATTTAGTTTTCTTAACAGTTTTAAATTTGTATAATTTTTAAATTTTATTTTATGTGATGTAATTCATTGATATTTGTGCAAGATTCAGAATTCGGTTTTTTTGTCTTTTTAAAATTTTCATTTATTTTTTAACTTTTTATCTTAATATATTACTTTACATGAAAAATATCACAAATAGATAATTTAAATAACTAAATCAAGATTTTAACTTTTCTATATAAGTTCCCTTACATCAAAGGAAATTTTCATATATTTTATCTTAATAATCATAATGCATGTAATTATATAGATTATTACTTGAATTCAGTTTCCTATGTCTTTAAAAGAAAAATTATATTCGCTTTTTTGAATAGCTCCAAATTTGTTAGATTTTTAAATTTTATTTTATGTAATATAATTCATTGATGTTTATGCAAAATTCACAATATGAATTTGATTTTTTATCTTTTTATTATTTTCATTTTTTCCTGTCTTATCTTAATATATTATGTCACGCCCCCTCAATTTTTCCACTTATTATTATTATTTATACTCGAAAGCGGAAGCTTTTTTGTTTTTGTGCAATTCAAGAGGACAGGATTTACGAAAACTACTTTTGTACAACTTTATTTAGCCTTAGAAAAGATTAAATAACACAACACATTATGTTGGTAAGTATTTCATTTATTATCAAACCGAACTACGGGAAGGCCAAGCTTTTACATAGGCATACTTATTTATACAAAAGATGCTAGACTCGTATATTGGTTTGTATATATTTTTATAGCTAAAATTATATCTTG
>CAVNYN010151594.1:328-35225 GCA_963692815.1 Nyctanthes arbor-tristis
GTGTGCTCTTCCGATCTCGATTTTCCCTTCTCATTGGAGGGTTTTACGACGTTAAATAATTCCTGGTGTTATTTACGTTTCCGCACGTATATTATTGTTTGATATATTGATTGTCTATTTTGATCACACGGGTTTAGGGAAATTGATTAAATTCCCAACAATAACCTTGTAAATTCTAAGTCCTGCCAGAATTTGTTTCCTCATCAACAAATTTTTTTGCTTTTCTCCGCATCCTTGTTATGGGTCAAGGCCTTCAAGAAGTAGATAAGGAAGCCACCAGCGAGAGCAGACTGTGCAGCCTGAGCAAGGTTTTGGGTACGGACCCACCGGATGATTCCGAAGGAGGCAGCCCAAGTGACGACGAGATTCTCGACGATTGCTAGTTGAAGGAGGGTGGAAAGCCCACAATGGGCAGCAACCATGGAGCCGAAATGAAATGCGCCATTCTTTTGTACGGCCTTGGAGCCTCCACTGAGACGCTTGCCTCGTGGAGATTCGTACATACCTTTGAAGAAATCAAAAGTGACGCCGACCAGGGGACCCCATACAAAGCCTTGGCCTACAATCTCGCACACAAAGGCAGACCATAGCTTTGACATCGACTCCCATATCTTCTGAAATTGCAACCTCCTCTCGTGGTACTTGATGAATTCCGCGGCCCTGATAACATTGAAAATATCATTCTCCATGCTTGATCCTCACTTAGGGTTACGGTTCTTGAATCTATTGTTACTTCGGTCGACATTATATATACTTATTTATTTGGTATGCTTAAACTTGGTGTGTGCGTGTGTGTATATATATGTATGGCGAGATTGAGGAAGCGGGCCGAAGAGGGCTTTGGAAAACCCTAACATCAATTTCAATGGTATAATTCCTTTTGGATTCCGATTATAATTTGCAATCACCAATTATCCTAATTTTTCTATGCAATGAACCCATAGATTCAGACCTAAAAAAGGTGTGGGTTTGATGGTGCTGGGCTCAATGCCGTCGTTGACGAAAATCTATTAAATATTATGTAATCAATTTTACCATTCCATGTAGGCAAGTTATTTGAAAAAATATATCAATTTTATAAACTTAGAAGGTACAAAAGGACGTGCATCGATTCATGTTACGTAGGATGGGAGATTTTATTACAAAACTTTTAAAATGTTTTTGAATATATATATAAATATTTTAATGGAGATTTTATTACAAAACCTTTAAAATGTTTTTGAATATATATATATATATATATAGAAAAAATCAATGAACTACTATTATAAAATATTTTCCAGAAAAAAAAATGTTAATTGTAGAAACCAAAATAAATAAATAAATAATTTGCAAAAAAATAAATAAATAATGACATAAAAAAATAAAATAAAATAAAAAAATTACGGTACAAAATTTTTAGAAGGAAATAATGTGCTAGAAATTATGTTCCAATGTTAGGATGCTTGCGTTCTTTAGTTCAGTTCATTGAGTTTTGACTCTTTTCCATTACACTATATCTCTGTTGCTTGATCGAATTGTAGCCAGTGTCCTGCTGAATTTCTAGTTGAATTGGATAGTTTTGTCGATTTAAATATTGCATATTGTTTTGGTTTGGTTGGACCATGACTTTTATCTTCACTTTGCCTGAAAATAGGACTCTGCTTCTTCATCGCTATATTATTCGTACACTTGCGGAATTAACAATCGTGCAAACATGTAATTCTACCTTGTAAAGAAAACTGAAAATGAATTCTTTTGTCATTTTGACATAGAAAATATATAAATTTTTACATAAGTTACATTTGAAACTCAAAATCAATCCAAAACTCACAATTAAAAATTAAAAAACAAGAAAACATACTAAAAATTCTACCTAGTAATCCACAAATTTGTTTCACTCAATTGAAGCCGAAGCAGTAATACTCTATGAGGAGATTGTGTAACTCAATGTCTTAATTTCTGGTGGATATGCACACAACATATTGGTCGCGAGGCAGATATGAACTTCAAAGCCGTCCGGCTTCCAACCAACCCCATGCCAAATATTATTACTAAAAAATAACAATCGGTTATTTTTCAACAGGCATTGCTGCCTGTGCTAAATATTAGCCACTACTATCTTCCTCAAGCTCTTCAAGAAAGGTATAACAAGTGGCTCAACCAAGGAGCATAAGTATCACAAGAGAAACCATGATCATTTGTTTCTCTTGTTGACTACTTGTGTGCATTGTGTTTTTACCAGTAACTAGCAAAGCTACTGCCTCCCTGGAGAAGTAGCAAAGAGAGATAGCTGGAAAGATGAAGTTAGATAACTTATGGCTGGCTTACATCCATAAGAAAAGGTAGCATAAGACATCAAATATGAACATTTTTGTTAGCCTACAAAAGTTCACGTGCATTTCCTTCACGACCTCCACATATTTATCAACCTTCACTGTATTTTGTTGCTTTGATTTTGCAATAGGTGGAATGACTAGGCATTATTAGTCTTCGTCCATTGTACGTGCTCCATGATATTTGCAAGACATCAACACAGGCTCGAGCAATTTCTGAATGCTTTGTAATATTTGTCTTCCGTCCTCATTGTGGCTTGGATCTTTGGCTTCAATCTCTAATTTGCGATAGATCTCTTCAAAAGATGCCGAGATTAATTTAAGGTTTTCCCATTCTTGATTTTCATCACCGAGTAATTTCACACAGACAAAATGCAGGAGACCAAAAACGAGATCAAACCTCTTGCATTCCAGTGCGTCCAAGGAACTGGCTAAGAAAATTACACCTATAGAATCTAAGATTTGAAGGTTTGCTTTTAACATCTTGGCCATCATTTCTGTGAGTCTCTTGAATGCAGAAAAACCTTCTTTTCCGGCAGCTCTATCTGTCTCTTCATCTGAGCCAAAATCTGTTGCTTCCTGGAGCTCAATCTTAGCCAAAATGGAAAACCATGCAGGAAAACCAGAAATGCCATTCTCAGATGGAATCAGATGAGCACTCACTTCTGGAGTCTGTCTCAGCAAGTGGCATGATCCTAAAGCCAGAATTAGATCCGGAACCCATGGCTTGATCACAGTATTCAGACGAGATGCATATCCATATCCTAAAAATTCTTCAATGGAGATAATTAGGTTAAAAACTTCATTGACAAGAGTGTCGACTTGTAATTTGGCCAGTGCCGCTTCAGAACAATTAAGCACTACACTGAGTAACTTTACTGCATATGTGAAGGAACTTTTCAAGCAGAGATATGTTTCTTTTAAGCCTTCTTCAGTGAATTGTGGCTGACGATTTAAGAACTTTCTTAAATTGATGTTGATGAATTTCAAATATTCCAATGTAAACTTCAAGCATCTTTCTTGATGGCGAGGAACAAGACCCATTGTGTTTGCATCAGCTATGAATTTGAGCACTGCAGTTAACATCTTCACCACATTTGATATCCTAACTGGTTCAGCCGAATCACCTGTGTCAAAATGGCCAAAATGCTATGAAGTGGTTGTTATGACCCGGGTGCTTTTTTGGGCCTTTGGCATGACAAACTCATAAAGAAGTGGTAAAGTACAGATTAGACTGCTCTCCGAACAGAAACCCTCAACACAAGGAACAAGAAATTACAGGAAGAGAAGCAACATATGAACGTATGCAACCCTAAACATACCAGTTTGATGTTCACTGCTATCCTGTTTGCAGTCAACCACAGTCTTCTTAGCTTGCAATGATTCTGAATGTAATTTGACAGATTTCTTGTTATCACTTGCTTGCAATAGCTTATATGTACAATGAAGCAAATGATCCATTGTCATGTCTGAGACAGTTCTCTGCTAAGTAAAAAAGTACGCACAAATTAGGCGTGTCTTAATCCAGTGTAAAAACCTTGCAAACATAGAGGCAACAAAATGTCCTAAATTGATGGATAGGGGGCATAAACCACAAAGGTCTAATACCCAAAACCTTTATCACATTCTGGATAACTATTGACACACAAAAATATTCTCTATGACTGATTTTTTGACATATACCTATGGTCAAAATTGTTATTCTTCATCTGTATCAAATAAAGATCTTTTTTCTTTCTGTCACATTACATTTTATAAAGTGATCTTGATTCAAGTGTCAAAAGAAGAAAAAATCATTTAAAGAACTTTTCAAGGACTGCCACCGTCTTTTCTGATGGTTGCTTCATGTTCAAAATTAGCACATATGCAGCCTGTATGGGATCATCCACTTTCTTTTACAATTAATACTCGCTCCATCCCGTATATATATAGGCTTATTTGAGTTTCACAAAGATTAAAAATATGATTGGAAAGATAAATTTTGTAAACCGCATTCCTAATTTACCCATACATGATTAGTAGAATTTAAAATTAATAGTTATAAAAAGTTTTAAATATGGATATATCAGTAAAGTAACATAAACTAGACTTTCCAATGTAGAAACAACCCTATATATTTGGGACAACCAAAAAGGAAATACAATCTATATTATTTAGGACACAGGAAGCAACATAATCTATTTTTTCACCAAACACTTATATCCTATTGATATCTTGACAGCAGTGGCATGAAAATGTGGAGATAAATAATCTCAAATTCTACTCTATCATTCAAATTCCTGCCAACCGGAAAAATTTGTATTGTATCAGCCACAAATGAACTTTAGAAATATATGAGAAACACATATTCTTCAATGAGTTTCGCTACATGTGCAAAAAGTTACTCAGAAAGTCTTACAAACAACACATTTGGCAAGTTCGTGTCTTTTTATACATCACATCACTTTTAAAAATAATATGAATGAAAACATGGAACTAATACAAAGAATGAGAACTTCATCTGGACATATATGTGTTTGTAAAAAGTTTTGCACACTTTGTACAAGTAATATGATTTATTCTTCAATAATATTTTCCTAGCCAAGTTGCAATCATCGCTACCTTTTACCCAACTATTTAGTCCGTGATGAAAAAAGAGGAAAATTTTTAAACAAATTAGAAAATGGAACTAATACATAGAATGAGAACTTCATCTGGTTGATGTTATTATGCCGTTTCAATTATTTCATGTAGAAGTTGGTTAAATCTTTCTACCAAAACATTATATGGGAGCCACAAGCACTACATTATTCTCGACAAATCATTCAAATAAATTCTATTTTCAAATAGGCAAAAAAAAAGGGAAGAAAAGAAAAGGACCAATATGGACATGATATGGTCTCTAATATTTTATAGGTCAAGATATAAGGCAAAATTACAGAGTCCAATGCTAAAGGGAGTGCCTGAAAGGCTGAAATTCAAGTTTTATGCACCAGAGTTGGGATTAGAAGATATTCTAAACTAATAAATACAAGCATACAACAAAAGACACAACAGGACATAGGTTGGAATTAAAGTCAATTTAATTTGCAGATCATCAGTATCTATCTAGGTTGAAAAGGACATTAAATTCCTGAGAGAACATGCCTGTCAAATCAAGACAACATATTTCCTAGCAAATAAGTCATATGAACTAGCCTAAGTGATGCAGCATGGAAAGCATATACTAGGACAAAGAAATAGTTTAAATAGGATTTTACAATTGCTTTAAATATTTTTTTGGTAGGATTTTGATAGTTTTCCCATTAATAGTTTTCTTTTCTAGTTAGGATCTTTTTTGTCCCCACTTAGTCTAGGATTAGGTAGATTTTACAGCCTATAATTATAATAGTGGGCATATTCATTATATTATTATTCACCTTTGATTTACTGAATATACTATTAGATACACTTCTCAAGATTTGTCTTGATTTTCTTAAGTTGTTCAAATTCATTTGGCCTTAAAAAGTGCTGGAAACTATTGATAAGTAAATGCAGCACATTTTCAAGGAGTTTGTTGGAAGAAAGACAAGATGGAAGTATCACTTGCCTTCACAGACGCTCCCACAGAATCAGAAGTATCGGGAACCTTGTTTCCTTCGATGTTGATATTCTGAAGGGACATGCACAGAGTCAAGGCTGTGTATGCTGAAATTGGAGAGGCACTCATGTGATCACCCTTCATGGCATGCACAATGCTAGCTTCAGAAATAGCCTTAAGGGAAAAGTATGTGCTTCTTAAAATTTCAGAATCTAGAATGGCTTTCCGTGTAGTTTCAGAAAGAAGTAAGTCCTTTATTTGCCACGTTATTCCCACTGCAATTGCATAATCCTCGTCAAAGTTATGTTTTACAGTCTTAGATGACTTTTTCCTGCTAAGATGTCTCAATTTTGATGCTACTTTAGTAGATGATTTAGATTTCGACCGTTTTACTGGGCAAACATCTTCCTTTCCTAGTTCTATACCAAATTTTACATGGCACCCATGAGCGACTTTTTGTAGAAATCCAACAAGAGCTTCAAACATATCATTAAACCACTCCAGAACTATCATCATCTTATGGGCAGACCTCAATTCAGCTTGCTTTTCCATACTAGTCGAACTGCATTTTGTGATCAAGCTCATGCATTCTTCAAAAAGGCCATCCATTGCATCTGGAGAAATGGCTGATATAATGTCACAGACAGAAGATTGAGCGCGTGCAGTAGGAGCAACCGCAAACAACCTTCTCAGCTTTCCACTGGAAAATTCTTCCTTTAAAGCTGTTCGGGAAGACAAGTCTTTTAGAAGATTGTCACAGATGTGGGATGCTGCAACAAGTAAACCCTCAATTTGCTCCTCAGTTAATTGTACTGCTGACAAGGTCAAGTTGATAAGAACCTTAAGAAGTTTCATGAGGGACTTCAAAGATGCTCCCTCCGATGCTGCAAACTCACAGAACCTTGCTCCTGCTGCCGGAGACCTTCTAATGAGAGTGAGAAAGCGCTTGCTTGCATCTTCTTCGGTTACTTTACCGGGGAAGTATGATGGAATAAGAAGTTTGGTGATCTTTCGAGCAATAAGTGGTTGATCATTGGCAAGCATCTGTAACAGCTTATCTAAATGAACCACCTGTAAGCAGGTAATTAGCCAGTAGTAGAAAGAGAAACATCAAAGTTGGGGAGAAACAGAACAAATTTTGATTTGCAGGTTGGGTTCCTACCTTATGAAATTGAAAGTTCCTAATATCATTTAAGTGTAGAAGGAGATCAGTGATAGATGCACGTATAACAGATGAAGTGTCCAAGATCAAATGCTCCAGTCTAGGGAGAAGTACTTTAAGGACCTCGTGGGATTAGATCGATTACCAAGCAAATATATAATGCCATTAACTGTGGAAAATCTGACATCAGTGCAAGCATCATAAGTCATATGATCGAAAATTTTGGTAATTATCTTTGTAATAGTTGTTGAGGGAATAACTTCCCAAAACAAATGAAGAATACGGCAACAGCCTTCTACAGCTACGACTCTTACGGCTGGGCATTCATCCATTAGCAGTTTCTCCAGAAGAAAGAATTGTTTCTCGAGTTGTGTATCTTTCTCCTCTTTGGTTGCATCAGGATTTTCCAGAGGAAACAGGTCAAGAAGTAAATGCAATGCATTTTGGCGAACATTTGAGTTTGCAACCTGCCAAAAAACAAATTATAAATATTTTAGCACCGATAATAAAAACTCCAATCTCAAAGGCGGTGCTTTAAGCTTCTATGCACTTCCTGTGGAATGGCGACGCACTCTATCCAGCAAACAAAAGAAAAATGCATTTACATATGAGCAATCCAAAAACTTCATCCCAACTCTTCAGCAAATTATGCAATCCAAGTTAAATACAAAAATAATGATCAAGCAAACTACTTGGTTTATAGGGCAAGAATAGTACTATTTTTCAGTGCAAACTAAGAGAATGCATATAAGAATCATGTTTATGGCTACATTAATCAACTTCTATTCTGGCTAACGAGAAATCCTGAACTTACTGGGAAAGAGTACCACAAACTCCAAATTTCCAGGTCATTGGACCAACAAAATCCAGAAAAGAAGGATGATTGATTTAACACATTCAGCATGGTTGCCAGTAACTGCACTGTGTGATATATATATATATGGATGCCTTCTAATATAAGTGCTCTTTTGCATACTATAAACACATATGGTGGCTATCCATCATTTTTTTTCCCATCATAGAATAGTCAGGAATGAAAATAGCATACAACTTGGAGCCCCAAACCAAGAAGCAAAGATTTTTATCTAGTACGTGACTAAGTTGTTCAGTCCAATAAGCATATTAGGCTTTTGTTCAATGAAATGGGCATTATTTATCTGAAATGATTCATTTTATATCTCCACATATGACTGCTGCAGCTAATGATCTACTTAAAGCTATCCAGCAGGGAAACAAAACCATATCCCTTCTATGCCTGATGATTATCTATATGAAATAAAATTTCAGCTCAATTATGCATTAAAAATTTGCCAAAAATGAAAAAGGAATGGACTATATGAACTACAGTCAGATACATGTTCAACTAAAGATCAGAAACAAGCAGAAAGTACCTGAAGTGACCGAAAGATCACTGGCTCAGCAAGACGAAAGATCAGTTTCTCAACCCCATCTACAGTCCGCTGATTAACAAAACCCCCTAAAACTTTCCTGATAGATGCAGCAAAAGCCTCTGAGCTGGCGTGTATGGCTCCTTCGACCAACTCTTGTAAAAATACATTCTCAATCTCATCCTTGCATTCACCTTCAATTGCCTTCCAAGCCCTAAACATAATGTCCCCATATCCGTCAAGCATTGATTTACGCCCAAATGGAATCTGTGACTTTATCATAGCAAATGTCTCCTTAGCTAGCTGCCCACTTAGACCAAACATAAAAGCTATAAATTTCCTCCCATCCTCTGTTTTCAGATACAATGGCGAAATTACACATCGAATTAGCAAATGCTTCAAGTCCTCAATGCTCTCATCTTCAAAATCAAACAATGTGAATGCCTCCCGAAGCGTATAAACTCTATGCAAGTCCACCTTCTTCTTCAATGTCAATGACCGGGACAAAATAACCGGCAAGGATTGACAAATCAAATTTTCCTTCCCCGGTAAATCCCCCTTCCACCAATCTTCGCACAAACTCGCCACTTGCGACAACAAAACTGAATCCGACTCAAACAGAATCAAATTATCATGTAGCTCCTGCACCGCGGAAAATAAATCCGAAGCAGAAAATAAATTCTTCGGATGAAACGCGAAGAGGCGTAAAACGAAAGCATAAATCTGAAGCTTTTCGACAACATTTTGTCGCACATTTTCTTGGTCCTTAGTGGGCGATACTACTTCCTCTTTGTCGTCTTTGGTCTGGTACCGAAGAGACCTTCGGCGCTTTGCAGGTGGAGTTTTTGGGGATGCTGTGAAATTGGAATTAGAGAGGTTTTTAATAAGGAAAATTGATTCTGAAATGGAATTGATGAGCGCACCAGGGAGAGTGGAAACGACATTAGAGTGATTAACTTGGGTGTTAATTAGGGATTTCAGAATGGGTTTTGAGGATTTGAACGGTAATTTTGTGGCGGCAGAGAGAAATTCTTCGGCAGAGGTTTTGAGTGATGACCGGAGTTTTTTCTCCATTGAAGAGTGTAATTTTCCGGCGAAGTATAGGAATTGTATGGTATTATTATTATTTACCATTGAGGTCCCTTGTAAGGCTGGACTGTTGGAAGATGTCGAGTAGGGTGACAGTCAATCGGACGAATGATAAAGATTGAAAATTGCTCCCGAGTGCTAAATAAACGGTTGAAATTCGTCTGTCACCGTGTAACGTTAACAAAGTGATTAGAAGATGGCTTAAGGAGTTTGAATTTTTTGAACCCGATTTTGGGCGGTTCTTTTTACATTTCAGGGTATATTTCACATATGGTATCTACCTTTGCACAGTTTATTAGTTGAGTACCCATTTGTTTTCTATGTCATCAGTCCCTGTCTTTCATAAATTTGCAAGTGGGTCTGTAATCTCATCGAAAATGACATTTACGCCATTTACTCTTTAAATAAAAGCAAAAGAATTAAAAAAACTAAAACATATTAGAAAAGAAAAAAGAAAATAATATCTTCAACTAGTTATTTTTTACAACTAAAGAATAGACCGTCGTTTTACTGTATACTTTCCCATTGTTGCTGAAAAATAGTAGAAAAGGGGTTCCCCACCCCAAAAAAAAAATATATATATATATATATAGTGAATATTTGTCATTTCTTATCATGTTGGGTGTTAGTGGGATGAGTACTTAGGGTTGTAGGGTGAGGAAAAAAATATTTTCCCTTTTATTTTCTATTAATTTTACCATTTTTCAAAATCTTTTTTATTTTTATTTAAAGAGTAGGGTATAAACGTTACAAAAAACTATGTATGAACGTATAAAAGCTTGGGGCCCACAATGTTGAAAAATAGCGGGTCCCAACTGATAGAAAAGTATAAAGGTTGTGAACTATATGTGAGATTACCCTATCAGGTATTCAAAAAGTTTTTTTTTTTCCTTTCTTTCTTTCTTCATTTATTTTTTTTCTACACGAGAAAATCCTTAAAAAAAAAATCAACCTTGTTATAGATTTCAAGGTATCACGGGCTCAAGAATAAAGGACTACATATTGTCCAGTCACATGGAAAATTCAACGAAAGAGCAAATGTGACAATGGTGTGAATAATGTTGCTTGCCTCACGATAAGTACCACAATTCATTAATATCAATAGCGGCTTAATCTTGCTTAAAGTATATGCAAAAGGGTGAAAGTCACATCTTTCTTTAGATGATTAACGACTTTGGCACCAGTTTTTAATATCAGCATTCCTTTTTTTTTTTCTTTATTTTTGGGTAAATTTCATTTTTTATTCTTAAACTTTCCACTTTGATACAGTTTTGTCCCAACTCTTTGTTTTTCCCCTTTTTATCCCTGGTCTTTCAACTTCAAGATAATCTTACCCTCATTCTTTGTTTTTCCTTTATTTTGTCAACAATCTTTTATAAGTTCACGTGTTTTATCCCTTCTGTCAAATTGTCCATTAAAATGATACGTTAATTTGGGGTAAAATGAAAATAAAATTTTAATAATTTCACTTTACGTCCCCAACGTTTCAATTTTGACACAATTCTGTCCCATTCCTTTTTTTTCTTTTCCTGTCTTTCTTTTTTTTTCCTTTTTTTTATTTATTCTCAACTTTTATATATTTATGCATTACATTCTCAATATCAAATTCTGTCAGTTGTGTTTAATTTGTTAGATGTTTAATTAGTCTTATTTTAACTAAATGTTCAACAGTTTTGCTGGATGTGTGTGTGTGAATCAAATGTTTAATTGGTATTTTTTTAACTAGATTCTCCGTTAATTATTAATTTAGTATTTTCTTGCCATATTTGTGGTCAATGGTCTACAAAGCATAACACGTGGAAAAGACTCAAAGTCAATTATTGAGGCTAGGTGCATTTAAGCATATCAATGCATGATAAAGCGCGACGAGTGTACGATAAATCTTAAGGAGTGGCAAAGCGTCAAGTATAAGTTTGGAGCAAAAACGATGCTCAGGCAGGTAGGTTTATGCGATCTTTTTAGAACACAATCTATGGTTTATATATATATATATATTTAATTAAAGTTTGATTGCTAATGTGCAAGAGGATTTGTAGACAAGATGGATGGTAAAATCCTCTTGAACATTACAAATTTCCTAATTTAAATACATGTAACACCATAGATATGCTCAAAAATACCAAATTAATAGTTAATCAAAAATCTAAATATAAATACCAATTAAATATCAAATTCAAAAATATACATCAGAAGAACGTATTTTAAGCAGTATAATTGGACGTTTAGTCAAAACAATACCAATAAAGCATATAATTAAACACAAGTGAGAAAATTTGATATTGGAAAGCTAATGTTTTAATCTATAAAAGTTGAAAATTAAGCAGAGGAAAAAGGAGTAGGGATAAAATTGTGTCAAAATTGAAATTTTGGGATATAGTGTGAAATTACCTAAATTTTATTCTCGTTTTGACCCCTTAGTAACGTATTGTTTTAACAGAAAAAATTAAATGGAAGGGACAAAAAGCATGAATTTGTGAGAGACTGAGGACAAAACAGAGGAAAAACAAAGAATAGGGATAAAATTGAGTTAAAGTTGGAAGACTGAAGAAGAATGAAGGAAAAACAAAAGATTATAGACAAAATTGTGTGTCAAAGTTAAAAGTTTGGGGGTGAAAAGTGAAAATTATCTTCTTCTTCCTCTTTTTTTTTTAAATAAAAAAATAAATAAGGTTTCTAAGTTTTGCCTAGATAGAGACGACAATTTAACCCAACTTTATTCGAGCGTCGATGGGTCTCGTCATATTGGATTGGGAGGGTAGAACATGATAGGGATAAGTCCACTTGTCATCATACGGTGAATCGGGTTGGCCTTGGCCACCTGCCTATTTAAATAAAAAAATAATTTAAAAATGAGTAAAAAGTATGAATTTTTTATAAATCTAAAAAAAATTTAAAAATCTGAAAAAAATAATACGAGTCCCTAAAACAAGGTAAGATGTTGCCCCGAGCCCAAACCACACTGAATTTTGGTGTGTCACTATTGTTGTAAATAATTAGTAAATGATAACTATACCCCTTAAACTCTAGCCGCTATTAGTTTTCTTAGCCATGACTCTATATTAATTGACTTGTACTTTAAGTCTTTCTTAGACAACACACTTGTACATGTATGAATATACGTCATGTGTTGTGAATGAAAACACAATTCACGAGTTTTTCTCTATTTTTCTATTCTTTTATTCTAGTTTATAATACGTTATAAGTACGAGTCTCTAACTTTTCCAAAAACCATTTATTTTTCTACAATTCGTGAGTTGTAATTTATTCAAGCCGTGAATCGATATCTTTGTCATCTTTGGTTCTTGCTTTTTTCGGTTGTTTCAAAAGTTGTCAAGTAAAATACCACATCATGATAAATAAAATACTACATCACGATTTTATATTTTGCAATTCATGGTGTGTTACATTACTCTTTCGAATTAATTATTGAATTCATTCATATATATAAGAAAATTCGTGGTAGTCTCGTTTCTTTGCTTCGGACATTTGCCACAGTTCCATCTATTGATTTTGTCTTTTTCTTATTTTTTTTTCTTTCATTGCACAAAGGATTGATATATTGTGCATCATAAATTTTTGAATACCATGTTTAGATAATTATTATTAATGTTTATGTAATTATAATTACTGATTATTAATTCATATTTAACGTGGATGTTAATCCTTATTTAATAAATCGTCTAATGAACTTATACTTATCGTGATTTCTTGAAGAAATATAATCGTTCAAAACTCTATCAATAATCCTAAAGATTATTATGACTTAGATATTATATTTTATGATCTATAAAGAATCATAATTTATGCTCTATATTCAAGAAGAATATGATTGGCTCTTAAAGAGTCTTGGCATGCATTATTATTGTGGTTCTTGAAAAATGTCAATTACATCTCATATTTCAGATGAATATTATTAAATTTAGAAAATTCATATCAGATTTGTTGTAATTCCTAAAGAAATACGATTATCTAATTCTTAATAGTCTTGGAGATTATTAAGATTAATATGTTGTGATTCTTGAATAATACAAAACGATCTCAAAATATTCTAATTTAATATCGTGTGCTTTTTAATAGCACGATATATAGGATTTAGATCTGTATTTTCTTTAAAAAAATACAGTAAATAAATATTCTTGAAGAAATATTTTATACTGCTCATTATGAATTATTTCTTTTATTATTCGTTATATGTATTATTTATTTCTTATCTTGTTATTTATTATTCATTATTATTATTGAAGTTTTTTGAAAATTAGTTTTCCAGTACAACGCATGAGTGAGAGCCTAAACTCATAGTTGCAATAGTTGATTGTGATATGATTATTTATTAGAATGACAATAGAGCGGGGTTTGAGATAGGTTAACCATACCGTGGACCTGCTCCACGAGTCTTGAAGTCACCCATGACCCGTCCCAAACCTACAAATTCATATGGCAGGTCGAGACAGGTCCAGTCATAGGGTGGGTGGGACGCCACCATGATCTATAAAAGGACGCATAACTTTTTTCCTCTTCCAATTAATGTTATGTTATGCATTATTAATTGATGAATGTAGAATAAAACAAAACTTTTATTTAGAATTTTAAAGTTCTCAACATTAACTAATATAATAACATAATTCTTTCAATTCGATACAAAAATCATTTAAAAAAATAATATAATAAAAATAAAAATAAATTATCATTATTAATAATCTCTAAACATTTTTAGAACTAAAATTATTATTTAAAAAAAAAAAGAAAGTACTTGGTGGATCACGAGCCTATAGGGTCGGCCAACCTGACCTGCAACCGCCCTAAACCCACAACGAGACAGACAATATTGCCACATACCTATCCTTTTACCCCGATTAGGCGTGGCATATCATTGCTATTATGTGCAGGTCTCCACAAATTTATGGGTCGATGGGTGAAATTGTCATCCCAAATTATTTGACTGCTAATTATTACAACTTTATATAGATTGCATGTGTGAATTTGCGCAACGTGTTTAGAGGAGACCAGAATTATGAACTCAAGCATTTTACTACAAATATCCTATGTTGAATTGTAATTTGCATATCAATTCGTAATTTTATACAATGCATCTGGTATATTAAACTTTATTTATGACATGATGTCCACACTTACATGTCAATTTTGATATGAATATACACTATAACTCAACCCGTGCAACGTATGGGTGAAAAAAATCTAGTCGTACATTAATGACGCACTTTACTTTAGTAAATTCAAGAAATATTTATTGATTTTTAAAGATATCTAATAAATACTACATTGAGATAATGCAAAAAGATAATTTTGCATAAATTCCTTTGTGTATGACTGAAAGCAGATAAAGGATAAATTCTCAGCACTACTATCTGAAATGTATTATATATTTATAAAAACAATTGAGATAAATCATGTCACGAACATGAAGTTTGTTGATTAAGAGAACTTTATACCTTTGCATGATAGGTTTGGACATACATAAATAACTATGATGAGGTCTATAATTCACATGGGTACAATCTAAAGAGTCAGAAGTTTCTTTTAGCAAATGTTTTCCCATGTGCTGCTATAAGCAAAGCAAGTTAGTCATCAAACCTTTCACTATGAAAGTTAATATTGAGTCTCTAATTTTCTTGGAAAGAATTCACAGAGATATGTATAGGCAGATATACCTACTATGTGGACGATTTATCAATTTCTGGTTTTAATTGATGCTTTTACTAGATATCCCTTGTTCACTTACTTTCTACAAAAAATGCAACGTTTGCTAGACTACTTGCTCCTAAAAGAAAACTAAAAAGCCCAATTCCTCAATGAAAAAAATTCGTGTTAATAATGCTGTTAAGTTTTGATCTCAAGCATTGGACGATTATTGCATGACAATTGGAATAGAGATTGAACATTTAGTTGCTCATGCCCACGCTCTGAATGGTTTCATAGAAGTGCTCATTTAATTGTTAGACCATTAGTTATAAAAACACAACTCCCAACTTTTATTTGGGATCATGCCATATTACATACTGTAGTGATGGTTCGTATAAAGTTAATTATCTATCATCAATCTTCTCCTATGCGTTAGGTCTTGGGTTGAGAATCTAATATCTCTTGTTTAGTAAAAGTTTTGTAGTATTGTTCAAATACATTACCTATTATATTGGACCAGAAGTTCAATATTATGAAAATTTTATTATTTGAGATGACCGGTTAGACCATTCAGGTTTGTTGATAATAAGAACTGTTGAGAGTCATCTTAAGAATAGAATATTCTTCTATTTAAACAAATTCTCATGTGCTGCAAATTCTCAGACAATTTGACTATTAGTAATCAGTAGCTATTTAGATTTGAGTTCCAAATATATTTGGAAAATATTCAAGGTGAACCGTGTGGGGGTAAACCGTATGGGCCTCTTCACCCTCCATGTGACCTTATAGATTATTTATAAATTTCGATCCACCAGAGGTCACAAGTAAAACTCGTAACGAGAAGTTTGCGAGAATATTTCCTCAATTGATTGATTATAACCAGAAGTTTCAAATACTGTAAAAGATATATATATATTTACTAGTGAATTTTATCTAAAAGGTTATTAATTATTCATATATTATTTGGGATATTAATTGCCTATGGTTAGCAAAATAATATTATACACCTCAATTTATTTACTATACTATTAATTGAGAATACTCATTTGTGTTTAAGTGATATTGATTTTTTACTTGCAGCATTATTTTTATATAACATGCAAAATAAAGTATGTGACACTCCTTATATTTGGCTTACAGTTAGAAGCCTCTATCTAAGATTGATAAGTGCGATTTGTATAGTCGCTCCACCTCAATAGCTAAGATGGATATTATTATAATACTGAGAATACAAATTGGGTTGGAATCCCTTTTTGTATACTTCATCCATGAGGGATGATATATTATATTGTGTTTCTCTGACTATTTTTTAAATTAAATAGCCTTCTCAATATTATGGGGGAATTAATAGTTGATAATAAATATATGAAATGCGTAATTATAATCCTCATATGTATAATACAAACTTAAAGTTTGTAACAGTATGTATTTCAGATTACTGACTGTATAGTTACCAATAGATATACTACACTAAATGCTCCATCTTTGATTAATATAAAATCCTATAAAAAGATTTGAGATATTAATAACATGCTTGAAACATAATGTGGTCAATTCCAAAATAAATATCAATAAAAGAATATGGATCAGATATTGTGATGGTCTTCTATTGAGGTATATATACTCTAGAAGAGTATACAAACATAACTAATTAAAAAGTACCTAAAGAGACTCAGGTACCTAAAATTATTGAAATAAAGGGATCTCGATAAAGTTATGTCTATGCTAAGACCATATGGGATCAACAATAAATAATAGTCAACTACAAATGCTCATAAGTTCAAGAAATAGTGAGGATGATGAATAAATTTCATTAAAATTATCGACATTGAATACTGACCAAGATAAAAAGATGATCCAAATGATTGTTATAATGTCAATAATATGACCATTGATAGATATGCTAAAAGAATATTAAATATGTGGTGGATAAAATTTGAAGTTTCATTTGACTGGTAATATATGAAAATATATCATTAGATTTGATATGCTTAAATGAAGAATATAAAGAACTTAAAGTTCTTGTATATATTGCCAGTTAATATGAGAGAGATACGCGTTATACTTTTTTTTCCTTGATTAAAGTTTTGTCCCAATGGGTTTTCCTAGTAAGGTTTTTAACGAGGGAACATCGATAACGTATCTAAAGAATAATGTATTATTTTTCCTTCTCTTGGATTTTTTCTCATTGGGTTTTTTCCTGGTAAGATTTTAACACCACATATTCTTTGTGTAATAAATATCTATGACATATATGATATGAACCCTCAGTATAAAACTCCTGAAGAGTTGAGAATGTCTGAAGTAGAATATATTTCAAAATACTAAAGATATTGTAGAGATGTGGATGGTTAAACATGAGAATCACCATAGCCGAAATTAGAGGGAGCAGTTGTTCCTTCGATCAGTATTTGTCCCATTGGGTTTTCTGACAATGTTTTAATGAGACAACACAAGGACATGCTAAAGTTGACCAGAATTAATTAAATTCCTTGTCTGTAGTTTGGTAGATTTGTTCCCACTAGGTTTTTCCCAAACAAAGATTTTGATGACACAATCATTATATAGAATAATAATTCAAAGGAGAGTGTTGTCAATGATTATCATATTTAATGAATGACAATTATTCCCCTTAAACACTATCCACCATTAGTTTTTCTAGCCACCACTCCAAGTTAGTTGACTTGTACTCTAAGTCTTTCTTGGACAACATACTTGTACGTGTATAAATACACACTTGTACGTGTTGTGAATGAAAATACAATTTACGAGTTTTTCTTTAACTTTTCTCTCCATTTTTCTATTCTTTTCTTCTAGTTTATAACAACTACTATTCTTTTTTCTTTTTTCCATTTTTTTGGGAAGTGTTTCACTGCTAATCTTCATGCTTACACCTGGCTAATAATCTATGATATCTCACCACTTGTTTGACGGGATTATCTTATCAGACACATACATGATTGGAAATTATAAATTATTGGACAACCCATTGACAGACTAGGGTTTTCTCCCTTAGTTTACTGTGGGGACCATTTTAGCATTCCATTGGTCTAGTCTAACGAACGAGCTAGTTGATGTACTGGTTCATTCCACGTTCTTGTTGGGACTCCACCCCTCCCTACCCCACTTTTTTTCTTTTTTCTTTTTTAATTAAAAGAGCATCTTATTAATAAAGTTTGGCTCATTTGATTAGAGGTTAGACTGAAGCCTGGGACTTAGAGATCTTATTCAATTTCTTGTATAGTGGTTTGTTATACTTATTTTAAATTTATTTCTACTTATTATAGATTATTTGTGCTGTACTTCAATAGTACATATACATATATATATATATGCCCATAGCCGCATTTGTAATTGTATTGCTAAAATGTTAATTGTAATTGTACTTTCCACAAAGAAATAAATAAATAAATAAAGAACATCTTTCATATAAATAGCCTCTTGGAGATGTTAAGATGAACAATTCTACATAGAGCTATCATTAACACACTTATTATGCCCAAACGCAGGCCAAGTAGGTTAAGCTACTAACTTACACTAATATAGGAGTTCATGCCATGCTCGTTGTGGAATCAACCGTTGGCGCTAACTTACACCAATATAGGAGTTCATGGTCTGCTCCTTGTGGAATCAACTGTTGGCTCTAGGTCTTTTTTCAATTGGGTCGGGTCACTATAGTCCAACACAAGTTGCACTTTTTTCCAAATTGGGTCGGGTCAATGAAGTCTCCAAGGAGAGCAGAGGCACGAGACACTTTATTACGTTCCACCATTGCTACAAGAATTAGTTATTTCAGAAAATTTACCTACATTACTATAGATCATTTTATCACAGACAAACATGCACCACCAGTATCTTTGTATTTTTGGAGACATAAACAACCTGTGGACCACAAGACATGACCCCTTGCTCTGTCAAGAATGAGACAAAGGTATTTAATGAAAACTCAGAACAATGCAGTACATTGATAGACTGGAAAAACTATGCATCCAAGGAAAAACATGTGAAAGGATAAGCCTCCTTTATCTTTCACCAGGAATCAAGATTCTTGGTTTCCCAATTCTTGAACGAACACGTTGGAGAAAAACTATCACGATTTTGTGGAATTGATCTAATGTCGTACATATAGCACACTATGGCACTACATAGCCATGTGACGTGCATCAAGTCACGCCACATCATAACCATGTCAGGTCATGCCACATGGCTATGTGATGTCATAGTGTGTCATATGTATGATAAGCTCAACCTCGACCGCATTCTAATGTCGAGTACTGAGCACCAATCATGCACTCAGCAGGTTTTTATCTAGTACTAGACCAGGCTAGATATGCAATTTCCATTCACTGACACAACATATAGAGTATGGTAAGGTGAGCAAAAATCAAGAATTTGAGCATTCATAGTTTTTGTTCTATGCAAATACTATGTACTGACAGCATATACAATGCAGGCATAGTTCAGACCTCAGAGTTAGCAGAGTTTGTGTTTGGAAGCTTCAAACATGGACAAGTACTAACATACATGGAAACATCAAAAAACACAAAACAAATTCTATGAGCATATGGCATTTGATTTAGACATGATTCCTAAATTGGACAGTGTGTTGAGGCTGAACAACATGAGTCGAAAAGAATTTTACTGTTTTATATCTCCATGACTTCTCATCTTCCAAGAGAAGAACGAAAATTTCAAAACTCAGGACCAAAATTTAGCTAAAATAACACCTCACTGGTGCACAAAGTGCATGATATCTATAACAAAGAATGTCGGAAATACAGGGAAAAACAAGAATCCCGAGAAGGGGAGAATCATCAGAAGCATCATGACCTGGATGCTACCGAAAAGAAAAAACTATCAACAGACTTTAATGGGATTCAAAAAAGATATACTTTTCTTTGTGCAAACTCCTATATTTTTTTCTGTCGGATCTGTTGCATTATGGAAGACTCTTGCTCAATGCCAGATAATGAAGTCTCCCATCAGCTCCATATCATACCATATGTTGGTGTCTTAAGTTTCATTAAAGCCTAAAATATCCACTCAATCATTAAAGTTAACTGCCTCATGCCAACTATCGGCGAGGTATCTTTTGAGGAGAACAATATCGATCACCATCGGGATACGCAAGTCTTCTCTTTGTGCCAACAGTCAAGGTGATTGAAGAATTCTCAAGAGCAGGAAGGGACCTTGATTGACTCGATAATACATTTGGAGAAATGACAGAATTGGGTGTCCTGTACTTCGCAAACCTCATTTTTTGCAGTAGGTTATAACATGACAATATATTTTCCTGTTGATACACAATTATTAATGATAATAAAATGAAAGAAAACAATGAATTCACTTCTATTAGCAATGCCAAACTGAAACTAAACAGCAAGGGAGACTCACTTTCTCAAGGGACCCCCATGATGGAATAACATTCATCAAATTCTCCAAAATCTTTTCCTTAAATGGATACTCATCCGAGGCTAAAACTGCAGCTGCTGCAAGAATGGAGGGCCGAGGTTCGCCCACGTTTATCTCTGCATCACACCACTTCAATTTCACAAGCAAGTTCACTAAATGCAAGTAAAACCCAAATTTATATTATCATTACCTGTCAACTTACCTTTTATTACAGCCAAGATCAATTCAACGGCTCGTTTTAAGATTTCTTCAAACCTTAATTCCCCAAAGAGTTTCGCAGAGAAATAATGGAGATAAGTAAAAGGAGTGACTGCAGTCATTTTCCATTCTAGAGTATTTAAAACCAACAACTCCATTCTCTGAATCACCTTTCCTTCAAAATTATATTCATCTACATGATATTCGGATAATGCAGGCACTTTAAATTCCTCCATTTTCGCGGCCAATGATAAACATGCTACTGACAGTAACCTAATAGCCCACAATTTTCTATCCTGTTAGCATCAAAAAAATTATAAAATTACGAAGTTGACAAAGCCACAGGATCCTTGTTAAGCAAATAACAAAATCAAACACAGAAATGAAGACCTCGCAAAACCAAAAAGCATAGAATCTTAAATTCAAAAGATAAAATAAAATCTTACATCAATGGATCTTCTTGAAAAGAACCGATCAAAATAAATAATTGAGAGATAAGCCGTACGTAAGTGAAATCCAAAAAAGGCCCTTGTCTGCATAAAAAAGACATGGTTTGAACTTTTAACAGTAAATCAGAAATAACAATAATGCAACAGGGGAAAGCAAAGTAACGAGCCAATCTGTACATCAACTAATCATATTCTATACTCTCAGAATCTGCAAATTGCTATTTGCTACAGATTCAAGAGTGTATGGAGAATGGGGCTTAATGTATAACACTGCAAGTGAAGGAAAATGAAACAGGAAAGAGACCTCAAGAATCCATGAAATGGCATCCAAACGGGCAAAATTGGAGAGGCTATTTTGACTCTTGATTGAAGAACCATTTCGATCCGACTGAAAAATGGTCTCTCTTTGGATTAACATTTGTATGTACTCATCATCAATCTCAGAAACAGAGCCCGAATCAGAACCCAAGTCTCGAGAACAACGTTCATTCAAGCAAGAGTCATCTTCTTCGCACAAGAGATCAGAAAATGAAGTATTGACTGATTTCTCCATTCTGTCAAAAATTTCGTCACTTTATCAAAAAATAATGGGCGATACAGAAAAGGGAAAATGTTGATTCAGAATTTATTTATGGGGTGAATCGATAAAATCTAGAGATTGGCATCCGGGAAGGATGGAAATGGAGTAGCGGCTTTGGTGCCGCCAATTTTAGCGGAGGGAATATAGAGTGCTTCCTTTAGCGGTTAACATACAGCATATATCAAATCAAAGCCAGTAAAATATGTAAAAACTTCAGTTAATTTATTTTCCTTTAAAAAAAACTAATAATAATCATATTAATTTGAGTAAAAAAAAAATTTGAGAAAATAATGCTTTTTATTCATCTAGTAGTGTAGAAAATGAGAAATACAGCTGGGCTAGCAGTGGTAAGAGCGGAGATATGATTAGACTTACCGTGGTCGAGTTTAGTTATTACGATAAATAAAAAAATAAATGTTTTTTTTTTGAGAAAACAAATATTTGGTTATTTTGTAATATCAAAACAAACTATTAGAATTTTAGTTTGATTTTGTTATAGTTATAATTATAGTTATATAAAATAATAATAAAGTATGATTCAATCATATCACTGAATAAAAACAAAAGAAGAATAGTTCGCACTTAATATGAGCAACAACTTTACACTAAGATTTGAGTTCTATGATTAATTATTATTGAAATACAAATTTTTGAAGACTTTTTCTTTTGAATTGAGAATTAAGTGAAATTCAAAATCAAATGTTTTAGTTTGGTTATTAGCTTTGAAATGAAATTTACGACTAAACCTTAATAGAATAGTTTTTAGTTTTAATAACAATAAACGTTTGAATTTTTTTTAAAAAAGGGACAAAACTGCTCGTTCTGGTTTGATTCAATTATGATTATTTTCCCAAACTATAGATGTACTTGGTCCGCTGGACAGTTAAAGCTACGTCATAAGAAGATTGGAGGTGTGAAGATCAATTTTAAGCATAGTAATTTCTCTTCATTTTTCTTACTACATAGATGACTAGTAATAATTAAATTAAGAAATGTAATATTAAATAAAAAATCAAGAAATGTAAATATGGAAAGAAAATATACAGATTGACTCTTCCCCCTTTTTTTCTTCTTTTTTTAGTAAATCATTGCCACAACCATGTATATTTTACTACAATCTGGTTCTAGAACCAATCAGTCGGTTCAATGAGATAGCAGAATGAGTTGGGAATACGGGACCATGGAATATTTTCAAACACTTTCTGAAAGTTTTGTCATAAAACTTCCCATCTCACATGTATTTCAAACATAAATCATGTGTATTTTAAATCCACATGACATACATCTATGTATGTCACATGAGAGGGAAGTTTTTTAACAAAATTTTTAGGAAGTGCTTGAAAGGGACTCATGTGACCATTATTTGAAAAGGCCATGCTAAGTATCCTCTTGACGCTCACCTTTTACGCATTAGCATGCTTCATATCCTTAACCTCAAAATTTCGCATTACCTTTATGAAGCATATGCACCTTATTGAATATGACTCACGCTTTAAAGTGAATATTTCATGGCGTATAAGGCAAACACTTCACTGGCTTAATTGCAGTAGACCAAAGTCTCCAATATCCTATATATGTGCCTACTCATTCTATATAGTGCCCTCTTAAAAATTTCATAAATAACAAATTAAATTTAATAATTGTATTATTTATTTTTTTTTTTAACCTCCGTTCCCCTCCAAGATCTTCTAATTTATAACATAAAGGCACAAAAAGGTTGAAATCGAGTGGTAAAAAATTTGTTTGAATTCAAAGGTTGATAATCACATCATAGATTGTTGATAAGTGAAAATTAAAGATGGCAACATCTACATCTTGAAGGATTATGATGGTTGATTTTATTGAATATATATATATATAACTAATTAAGAGAAACAAATATAATATTGATTTGTTTTGTCAAAAGATTTTTATCTTCCTTTATTAAATATAGAAGAAATTTTCTCAATAGTTCATTTTGTGCACATGCATAATTTTTTAAATGCTTTGATCAAATGTAGAAATTTTTTTTTCTATTATTATTCCTCTTTTGCACACACGTGATAAGGGCGAAGGGGCAGGGGGCCTAGGCATGCACGTACATACCTGTTTTTGCTTGAGCAACTTTATTGGTGAAAGTAATGCTAGGAAATAAAAGACATGAAGGGACATCGAATGTTATGACGAAGATTGAAGACAAAGTTAAAATGTGGCTATTCATGCCAAAAATGTCCATCTCTGCCACTCTGTCAAAAATCAACTTCTATTGCAAAATTTCTATTCTAAAGAAGCAAGATTAAAAAAGTACTATCGAAGAGAATCAAAGAAGAACCAAACCTATGTGTTAGTATATAGATTAAAAGTACTATAGATTAAAAGTTTTTTATTAGATTTAAGTCACGTAAGCGGTAAGGCTTCTTGTTAGGAGATAGATAAAGCTCTTTAGCTGGACCGGAAACACTAGTGGCCCTTCGCGTGCACACACATATGTTTGTTATTTGTAGTTGCACATTCTTTAAACTTATATATATATATATATATATATAACGTTGGAGCAACTAATTACTTGGATAAAAATATTATCATAAATCAATTATGATATTCTTAATTTAAGTATCAAAATTTTGATTGTAACAAAATAAAATAAAATAAACGGAAGATAATTTAGGATAAATTGCATCTGATCAATCTCCCTAGCTTTGACACAGTTGTCACGCTTCTACCCTAAAGTTTGTTATTTTCTTGATATTATCATGCTTAGCCTTTAATAAAATTTTTTATAATAATAAAATAGCGAATATTGTCACAATGAAGGTTACAAAAGCATAGCGGCATAAATTCCAGCCTACAAATTATTGAAGAAAATCAAATCAAATTGCAGTCAAAATTAAGGAAAACTTGCTCAATAAACTTTGCTCTCTAATTTTAATTAAGTTATTATTATACGATGGAAATAAACTTGCACTCATAATTACTATCTTAATGCATAAAACACAATATTCGTAAGTTTAGTTGTTTGCTCGGTCAGCAAATATCTCTTATCACGAAAGATAATAACACGACCCCTAAGCTCATTCAAATTTATTTATTAGGTCCCCCCAAATAACACTTTCGTCAACTACATAAAAGAAACACTTTTTTTTTTCTTTTAAATATTTTTTGACGGGGTGACTGTAAGTCCATTACATTTTGATATTTCATTTTCTTAAGAATTTATTGTGTTATTGAAAGTCTTGGGAATAGGGAATTTATCATTTTTGGAGACAGGGAAAAATGGAAATTAATTGTTGGCCCACATTTGAATATAGACGATGATGAAAAAGTATAAGGTATTGACAATGGTATGGAAATTCACGTGAATATGATTGCGAGGAGCCTTCACGTGCGAAAGAGGGTGGACCATGATGAGGTGACAAGATTATAACCTTAACGCTCCTCGTCCAGTCGAACTTGTAAATTATTTATTTCCCCCTAAGTGCATTATTAATTATGTAACGTGGATTATTATATTATTATTTTATTATTATTTATGATGCAGAGGGGACTGGGGAGAGAGAGAATTAGAAGAAAAAGAAGTGTAATTTGACTCGAATCTCTCGTCGGGAAATTTGACTGTCTAACTTCTGTAGTACAATACCAACGACAATTAACATTATTTGTTTAACACTAAGATATTGTAAAAATTATTCAAATTAGTTTCTTCGGTAACTATTTCTATTATAAATTTCTCTTTCAAAGTGGAAAAATAAAGCTAAGCTACTCATTTTAAGTAATTTCTAGAGAGCGTTTGTTTCTTTATGATACGACAATTTCCAGATATCGACGTGATTGATCTCAGGGAGCCTAGGAAGTAGGGAGGTCCCATATTTTTGTTTTTTATCTTTTTGTTTCTTGAACAAAGGTTAAAAAACGTAAAGAACAAAGAGCTTCGTGCCCATTTTGTGATAATACGTGGTTTTGAGTAGTCCTAATCTCTGAATAGATATGTAATGGGATTATATCATCAGATACTTATATGGAGGAGATCATTGAGAATTTACATATAGATCCCGTCACATAAATATCAACTGGAATTAGCGGGAGGTCATTTTTAGAGTTTTCTAAGGTACGCTAGACATGGTTGTGTTAATTCTTCTACTTTGATATTATTGAGGGGTAATATGCTGCCCATCCAAAATTTATTGATGTCCGCTCTTCGTTGTATAAAGAAGGAACAGTTTCATACTTTTGTTCTTCTCCCCTTAATTTGTGCATAGAAACAATCTTGTTCTAACTCCAATCAGTTAGCATCTCATGGCACCAATTGAATAATGCTGTTAATTCAGTCTCCGGTCTAGTTGTCATTTTTTTATTAGACATTAAATAAATGAGGACCTCATGTATTTATACATATCAAGTTATCTTCTTCTAATGTAGTGATGTAACTAAACTAGAGACCATTTTTCAGTTTAGATAAATAACATCACTCGCGCCAATTGCTGTTGTAGATGCCGGCCGTGCAAGCCCAACCTCTGAATATCTTATACTTGGCAACAAGTGGAATAGTTATTTGTTTATCATTAGTTCACTTCAGAAGTAAAGTCAGTAGGCGTAACACATGAGCAGCTACTTATACTTTATATCATTAATTATCAACAGTATGTTAAATTTATTGAAACCACTTTTCTCATTTAATCAAAAAATAAAGAAAAGAGGGCAAACCCCCATGGCTTGTGTCAAATAATCATCAGTACGACCACCGCATTAAAAATTGTTCACCACAATCTCACTGGAAAATTCAATGAACGAAAAATCTTGAGGAGCATCACGCTTGGAGTGGCATTTAGGTTTGAATTCCAGGTCAGTGTAAATAATTCTCTATACAAAAGTTTTCAAGTATTCCAGTTAAGTGGCAAATTCCCCACTTATGCTTTACTAGTTTGATTGTAACCCCCACTCATCTTTCCACATTTATGTGTCACGTTCTAATGAATGAAGTAAGTTCCTTCCACCCCCCCCCCCCCGCCAAAAAAAAAAAAAAGAGTTGTGTCTTACCTGGAAATAATATAAAAATAATCCAACACTATATATATAGTACTATATATGGTGTCATATGACCATATGGCATGTATCAAGACACAACACATGGTGAAACTACTCATTGACGATGCTGAATGAGACGGGATGGTCAGTTGTTCCGGTAGATTTTCAAGAAAAAAATGCACATTTTGTGCACAATTTGATGGCTTGTATGAAGACAATTCAGATAAATAACTTGAAATTGGCTAATGAGAGTACTTGCAATCTCTCAAGTTGGCGCTATAATAAGAAAAACCTTTTTGTTGTTTTTATGTTTTTTTTAATGAGAAGGGTAAAAAGGTCATTTTCTTTTCTTTTAAAGTCAAAATAGACTAATTACATATATATGGACCTTTTGTGAGAATTTTTTAAGGTTGGAAGCATCAAAGATTAAAAAAAAATTATAGATGAAATTGCTAAATTTGGCAAAAGTTAGGACCTTTTGTGAAATTTACCAGTTAAAATTTAAAATAATTAAATATAGGGTAAACTTTACACACGGTCCCATTATATTTTGTATCAATTGAGTCCTCATTCTTTTTTTTTAACATTTTAGGTCCTCCAACCTTTCTTAAATTGGCACATAGGTCCTTAATGCCAAAAAAATGACTTTTTTTTGACCAAAATAAAAATGACTTTTATACTCCTTAATATTTAAATAAAAATAAAAAGTATTTAAAAAAGTTAAAAAAAGAAAAAAAATAAAATAATTTCTTCCCTACCGTACCTACATAGTTAATCACCCAACCTCCCAATCTGATAGGAGATGACAAATTTCACCGATAAAGGATACCTACATTATGCTGTTAGCTCCTCAGATGCTGCTATAAATTGTAGTAACTAGTATTTTATTTTTATTTTTTTTTTATTTTTTTTTATTTTTTGGGGGTGTGGTTATGAGGTTCTCTCCCTTCACCCTCCCAAAAAATTTTGCTGCTGAAATTTGTCATTTCCGGTCAAGTTGGGCGTGGGTTGGGATAGGTTTCTAGGTATATTGGATATGTAATAAATTATTTTTCTATTTTTTATTAGGTTTAGTTTTTTCTAAAAATTCATTCTTTTAAGGGTTAAGGGAATAATTGTCAATTTTTTGAGATTAGGTACCTCACATATCAATTAATAACAGTTGGAGACTCATGATATTGGGGGGAAAAAAGAATGAGGATCCATTTGATATAAAGAGAAAAGGTTGGAGACTATATATGTTATTTAGCCTTACTATTATTAATTTTTCTTTTCTTTTCTTTCTTTATTTTTTTCTATTTTTTTCATTGATACAATAGCACAATTTTCCAAAATATGATGAAACTGAAAGTGTGTTTTTTTCAGGGAAAATACTACTTTTCCAATTTAATTCTCACTTTGTATTGTTTGATTGACTTTTTTTTTTTTGAAGGAGGAGGGGAGAACGTTTTTCCGCTTTTGACCACGAGAAAACATTTTCCTTGAGGGTCTAAGTAATTTGTTTTTCAGGGAATTGAAATTTCATATATATTTAAAATATTGGACCTTTTTTTAATTTAAAAAATAGTCACACTTTTTTTTAAAAAAAACCTACGATATTGGGTTATATTGGCTATGTAATTGTTATCTAGAAATTTGCATTTTTTATCGTTATCAAATTTTACCTTTTTTTGGACTTTTTGTTACGGACCATTTCTTATCAATGTTAAGGAATATAAGACCTTATGGCCATTTCATAGATTCTTATTATACAATATATTGTTGGTGTATATATAACTTTGTTTGGTGTTGATATTCATATACAAATCACTCACTCAATTTTGTACAATTTCCTTTTGTTATAAGCTTTTATTTATTGTACATGCCCACGCATTGACTAGAGCTGCGGATTTTATGTCAAATTCTATAGGATAGTTTTCTTTCCCTATGCATTTTATTTCTGATGTCCTTCGTTCAGATTCTATGATTGAATAAATTTGCCTCCTTCAAAAAAAAATAATAAATAAATAAAAAAGCTTTTACGGTACATTAGGGCATTTCGAATTTGCGTTATGTTCCTGGCAAAAATAAACAGTGCACATATTCTAAGGGGGAAATGCCATTTGGAAGGTGAGAAAAACCCATTTGTCGAGCCCAAAATTGGCCCCAAATTTAGAGAACTCCCCTCCAATTATTGACAAAAATTCTAAAGAGAGGAATACTCCCCCTTTGGGTAGAGTACTCCATTACTTGGCTCCCCCAGATTGGTGGGAGTCAGCAGGGCCCCCCGACCCCCCAATCAGGGAGGGCCAATTAAGGGAGTACTCATCTCCCTAGAATGACTCATTCCAATTATTGGTCTCACAAATGCAATACATACTAATAATATTCCATCGCGTGTCTAATTTTAAATTTATAACTAAAGAATTATTAAATAGGAGATGGAAATTTTGAATCTTTTAGCAGATAAAGAATTAAATAGGGGTACAATTTATTGTCTGTGTAACGAAACAAATGAGATTTTAATTTATATTTTTACGTATATGTACAATTTGAAGTTGTTTAAAAAATATAATGGTGACGTTAAATTCACAACGGTCACCAACGTCCTCATATAAATAGTAGACATAGGTTACCCTATACTCATAATTTCTTCTCAAAGTTTTCCTCTATACATTATTTAGAAATGGATCCTTCCCCCTCCCAAATTTTTTCCATTTAGCTTATTAGCCCCAGTATTGGAAGTGCTCACATTCAAAATAGACATTGAGCATTTGATATGTTCTTAGGCTAGAAGACAGATTCCTCCCAGCCACCGGAAATGGCGCACCAGTGTCGTCATTTCGTTTAGAATAACTCTCGGTGTCAGGTGGGTTTGTATTTTTTAAATATTATTTTGTTATATTTTTTAGTTTTTAGTTTTTAATTTAATAAGTTTGGGATAAAATGATAATTTAATTAGAGAATTAATGGAAAAATTGACAACATAGAAAAAGGACAATTCATACAAATTAATGAAAGGTTGAGGACCCTACGAGTAAAACAAATCGAAGGCCTAGTCAATATTAAATGCAAATGTTGAGGAGGAAATGTGAAATTAAGAAAGTGTTTGTTTAGGTTGTTTATAATCAATTTTGATTATAATTGACTATACGTTATCATTTCATTAATTTCACTTTTTTCAAAAAGTCAAAAAATAAAAGTCAAGCAGTAATTTTTGACTTTTTTCCAAAAAACAACCAATAAAATGATAACACGTAATTGTTTATAAACCAATTTATAAACAATCATTTTGCCAAACACATTGTAACTCATTTTTTAATTACAATCCATGTAAAAGGACTTCCAATATGATATTAGAGTATCTTCAATGCATGTAGTGTGGTCTTGGGTCATGAAGTTGAGAGAGATAGAGAGTAGTGGACTATTTTATTGAAAATGAATCGAAAGGAGTGTAGGAAAAAAAGAAGGGAAAATTGAAAAATAAGAAAGAGATAGATAGAAAACTGAAAATAATGATAAAATAGTAGTGAAGAATGTGGAAATGAATGTGTGTTTTTAAACTTTACACGTGACACGAAGAATAAAAAATGAGGAAAAAAATTATATAAATGAGAGAAAAGTGATTAAGAAAAAAATTAAAAGAAAATAGATAAAATATAGGGTCTATCAAAATTTTTTGTTCCTATTTCTCTCCACAATAGAACATGACATATTATCTAGATGCATTGGAAGTGCTCCAAGTGTTGGATCTATCCCTAGGTTTGACCATAACTTGGCTTGGGTATTCAGGTTTCAAGGTTTGAGTATTGGAGTGACCAAGCTCAGACCAAATATTTCAATTCGGGTCTGAGTTTGGTCTTGAAAACGACAAGCCCATTCGGGTTCGATCTCAATTCGGGTTTGGGTAACACTTCGGGTTTTGTTCGGGTTTTTCAGGTTCAGGTGTTTAACTCATATTATATGAATACCTAAACGGAAAAAAGAAACACTTAAATGCATAAGAACATCATAAATATTAAAATATATATTACTCTTAAGTGAAAATAATAATTAGACACTATGTAATAAGTTAATAATTAAACATTAGCGTTTGGCTAATAAGCTTTATTTATATTCTAATTTTATAGTTTTATTATAAGCTTGCAACATTGCCGAATAATTAAAATAGTTTGTCTTGTACTCATCACATGTCAAATATATAAAAAACTAATAAAACCGTCGTAGAAAATCATATCTCTTATACCGATCTAATTTTTTTTTTTTTTTGTGTGAGTGTGTGAAGGAAACGAGTGTAGTGAATTAAGGTAGTGAAGACGTGATTGTAAAATAAAGGATATAGTTTTGTGGGCTATGATAGAATTAGAGATTTAAATTTAAAAATTTTGGAAGTAAGAAAAATAATAGGATTTTTGTTCGAGCTTTGCGGGTTTGAGTTAAAACCTGAAATCCGTCCAAGGCCGCTTGGTTTTAGGTTCGGGTACTCAAAGCCCGAAGATTTTTACTCATTACTTGATCAAGTTAGGTTAGGGTATAAGAGTTCGGGTTTTTTGCCTAGCCCTTGGAGCTATGCATTTATATATTGATTTCATTTCAGCCGTTACAATGTAACTCTTTAAAACTGTTTTTTCCTTGAATATATAAGTCGTCGTCCGTAATCGATCCTGTGGACTGTCACCACCCAGACTTTCCTCTTCAAAGTTCAAAGATTGAAAGCGTTTTAGGGGGTTCACATTCGTTCTCTGTTAATTAATTTCACTAAGCAAATGAGCTCTGGGACAATACTGCGGTAAGCGTTTGTATTTGTTTTTTCAACTTTCAAGTCTCCCCTTTGCTTGCATTTCATTTCATCCATACGTTTGACTATTTGAGTTTAAATAGCATCTGATTACTGAAGTCTTTTTTCACCATATTCACTTCAGCCAGGAAATTGTTTACCAATTATTATACTATTACAGTATAAAAATTCGGCAAAAGCTTAAGTAGAGAGCAACTGTAGAAACCTTGACTGTGGCATTTTCACGGTAATTTTGTGGTCATCCCTTCCTTATAGGTTCCTTTCATGTTTGATCTCCGAGATTCAATTCTTCTTTTCCTTATTGATCAACCGACTGCCATTTTCTTCCATTAATTGCGGATAAAGCTAGCCGTTACTGCGTTAAATCTGCTGTAAGCTTTCAAGGTGCCTTTGTTGGTGTAAAAGTACATTATATTGCATTTGAATAAGGAAGAACATTGAGTTTTACTAGTAGGCAAGCTAGCTAAATATAATGATATAAATCGAGCTGCGGGCCAAGTAAGCTGAGTGAGCTTGAGTGAAATATACCCAATTGGAAGCAGTCGAAGAATATGCAACTATATTTGGAAGAGAGAATATGAACAAGAAAAATTTTACTTATGCCAAGGAAAGAATGAAAGAGAACTACATTCAAGTTATTACTGCTTCCTGCTTTGTACTCTATAATTCTTTTCAATAAGTATATAAACGGACAAAAAACTGTTTACCTATTGATATTGTAATAGAAAAAATCCCTAAGTGTTTGGACTTTGGCCATCCATTGGGTTTCAGATGGAGTCTGTTGGGTATTTCCTTGCGATCATTACCACAGCTCTACCGCTTATCTGAGCTCCTCTGATGACCAATTTCCACAGATTTTGTGACCTTTGGAGTAATGGCTGCATTTGCTTCGGGGAAAGTGGATGGAGATGGAGCATTCAATGTGACATCATACAAGATGCTTCTTTGGTATGTTTCACCTTGTAGTCATTCCACTCCATACACATTCCTACCAATATTGATGCATTCTGATGCAATGTTCATGTGCACCTTTTGTGTTGGCTAGGGGACATGCTAATTGCTATCGTCATCAAAACTTCTGTCACGCCGTATGTTGTATCTGCTAAGTACTGGAAGCGATGCATTTACAGGAACTCTGAATAATCTCCCAGCACCTATGGTTGTTTGTTCCTGCATCCTTCCAACATCTTTGCAAACATTATCCAATATCGAGAGAAAATCTCGTACAATCATGAAAATTCTTAAAGGATGGGCCTCCTCTTTTGCAGCGTCCCCATGGAAATACTCTGTCACCTCTTTCACCAAGGATAAGGCTTTTCTTTCTTCAGCCTTAATCCTGGTGATTTCTTCTTCGGCCTCCTTAAGGAACAACTTCATTGCATCAAAAAAGTTACGCTGCACGCTTTGCCTCTCGTGTTGGAGAACCAACCTGACTTTCTCAAGGCCCATTTCAAGCTTGGAGACATAGCTACTCAAGACATCTGAGTCCATTCCTGCTGCCTTCTTGACATTGCCAAGCTCTCTGCTTAACCCTGCGACAACTAGCAAGCCTTGCTTCCTAAAATCCTCTTCTTTAAGTCCAAAATTTGTTTTATTTGTAAGGGTTTCACTTAAAGGATTAGAAGAACCTCCTTCTGACCTGATGATCTCTTGAACTACGAAATGAAGTAAGGTTGTCTTACCATCTGTGCCCTTTATGTCTACTAGTTTCAACAAAGTATCAAGCTTAAATGCTCTGGCATCACCACGGTTTGTACCAACATTCATCCGGTTTCCTGTCCTTAGAACAGCTTCGATGAGTTTAAGGAACAGGCGACTGTTTTTCAATTCTTCACTTGCTTCCTGCATCATGTGAATATCTATGTGTTAGAAAATTCATGTAATGAAAGGGTAATTCAGATTTCCAGGTTTCCTAGAATAAAAGCACATAATAAACCAAGTTATGATTACAAAAGCAGCAACCAAATAATTAGTAATAAGTGATAGTACCTCAAGGGTTTCAAAGGACTTCCTCAAATAATTTACTTCCATATTGAAGTTTGCTCTGTATAGCATAGCCTCCACCCTCTTAAAAGCAAATGGAATATCTAGTATTGCCTTAAGGAATCGCTCTGCTGTCCCTAAGTTAGAGCCGTCGCCATCGTAGTTTTTAAGTTTTATTTCTTCCTCCTTTGTTGGTGCCATCTTCACTAAAGTCTCCAGAAGCTCAGGACCCAATCCCTCTGGATTCCCTGCAGTGCCAAAATGTGCACCAGGCGTGGCCCAAATCAGAATGTGCCAGACTCCAAAAAACAAACACAAAGTAGGAGTCATAACTAGAGACCAACACTAACAGCCAACTGTTCATTTTCTTTTCAGCTTGATGTGACATAATATATGCACGCATTGTGCACTGGTAAGACTGGATAGTATTAGAAATAGGATTTAACTTTTTCTTTAATAACTATCTAGCAATCCATTTCTCTTGCCAAACATGCCATAAGTGTATTGAGAAGCGCGAATTTTCTGCATTGCATATCTGAGTATATGATAAAAATATGCCAAATACCATGAAATTATATTACGCCTATTACTAGAAGAACTAGTAGTGATAGAGAGTTAGGAGTGATACCGAATTTGATTTCAAGAGCTAGGAAGAGCATATAAATTCACAATTGACACACAAATATACACCAGCATCTACTTTATGCATTCCACGTGTGGGAATCAGGCACATGTCTAACATTCTGCTGCCATTCTTGATTGCCTTAGAACCAAAAAGGGATAGCATCAAATCCACATTCACATATTTACAGGAGCTTTTTCCTACGGTTCTTAAACCATGATTTTTTATTATTGTAACTATTAACTTAAATCTGCTGGAAAACTAATTAGTAGCCATTTGACTTGCACCTGCTGTATTGGAATTTTCAGAGAGACGGAATCGTACTAGTTGCTGTATTCTTTCGTCAATGACATATTTACCTACGAGGCTCTAATTCTGATCAAACATATGACATTCATACTTCTCTTCTCTTATTCATTTCCATTAGAATCATCTATAGATTTATGACTTATGCATGTCTCTTGTACCAAGAGCAAATTTTATATTCAGACATTTTTTCACTTTCCCATTTTATAACTTGAATTATTTTATCTCACAGGAAATGATGAGAGGGTCTACATACCATCTAAAAGTGCTTCAGCAACCTCATCTCTTGTGACATTTAATGCCCGTAACAATATAGCAATATTCTGTGACTTCTTTGGATCTAATACTCTGTTCTCCTGTTCTACAGGTGGGAGGACTGACTTCCTAGTTGATTCCTTATTGACTGAATTTGCAGA